>JAQIWZ010000810.1:0-15625 GCA_034697245.1 Malaconothrus monodactylus | reverse complement strand
AGTTGAGATATCAAATCAAATATTTTATAATAACATAAAATCTGATTCATTTTAAAATAATAAAATTTATTGAATGAATGTACCAATAAATTATTTAAAATGAATCAGATTTTATGTTATTATAAAATATATGATTTGATATCTCAACTATAGTAATGACCGACTAATGAGTCTTAAGTCTATCAAATCAAAGTAGTTAAAGGTTTCTTTTCTCTCTATATATAAAAGTTATAAACAAGTGTCCTTCTTCAAAAATCTAATTGATGTGTGGTTAATTAGGCCTTGAAGTCATAGTAAAACTAATACTTTCTAAATGAGATTATGAATACTATACATAGCAATAATGTAAACATTCAAAGTTAAAATGTTTATGTTTTAAAGGACTTTTAAGTTATAATTTCTTAAGTTCTGAAAACTAACTAAATTATAAATCTATGAAACTTAAACAATGCTAATCAAAGCTGAATATTAAAGCTTTTTAATGTTTAGCTAAAACAAAGTCTTTTTTGCTCATTTATGATGAGTCGCTAAAGTTTTCAATAACTCCACAAAATTTGCAGAGATTCATAAATCTCACGTCCAAATAATTACAATTAAAAAGTTCTGATGACTTCACGTAATAATGAATGAGATTTAATTTAAAAAAGTATCCGTAAAAGGGCGCGACTGTCATCATTTTCATCAAGTCTTTGATTGAGTCTAAAAAACCTATTGAAAAGTTTGCTCATGTTTAAAGTAGTGTCTATTTTGTTATATGCCTTATGTCTTTCTTTACAATAATAAACTTATTTATGTAATCAATTGTGAGTTCAAGACATTATTTATAGCTCAAAAAAAAATATGATGAAAATAACTCATGACAGATATGACCGAAAGAGAATTTGTGTTAATCATTGAAGGTTTTGTATTCCGTAATACGTGTTGGAAAACCCATTTATCTTTACATTACATAAGATGTATTCAATACTTGTGCATATTATGCATGCTTTAAGTAAACGGTAAATACCATTTCCTAAAGCATAAAAATTGCAAACAGGATTCAATAGATATTCCCACGAATTTCCTACAGTTCTAAAGTTTATGCACTATTTAATTATTATAAATAAAACTAAATATCAGTAAATAAATGAGCAAATATTGAATGATTTGATCATAAATTTAAATCAAACAGTTTGACGAATGAAGTTATTTGAATAATTCATAACTATAAATAGTAGAATTGTTTTAGAAATTTAATAACAAATCAAATTCCAACATTGAGCTTATTCAGCAATCGAATTCCTTGATTGTCACTCACTTTAGTAGAACAAAACAATTCAATAACTATCCTCATCAATTCAATAGCTATCCTTCTCATCATTTATAAGGTTTTTTTCCAATAATTTGTTAGTTTAACTGAAAATGTTATCTTTTAATTTGTTATTTATTTCCCAATTGGAGCAAAGAGTATATGCAGTACTTGAGGTGAGTTTAAGCGAAGAAGTTTCAATTCAATTATTTATTTCTGAAAAAAAACTTCTTAAACTTTTATGAACTGCGTTTAGAGATATAATTCAATCAAACATTTTCTACTTAATTAGATATTGATAAAAAATAATTTATATAAAAAGCTTTATCGGCACTTTACATGAAAAACTTCTTTGACAGAAGTACATGTACTGTGTGTTAAGGCGGAAATCGACATAATATTAGTTGCAAATTTAATTTCAGATTAAATTCAATATATGAAATATTATACTGAACTGAATGATAGGGGAGTCGATTGATTTATAAAACATGATATTTTGGTTTATTTGAAAACTATTAAACAAAAAAAAGACAAAAGACTTACCTATTTTAGCGAGACCTACAATAATAATCCACAATGAGATGATATAAGGAGTAGAGACATGTTCAAAATCAAATTTTGCGACTTGATATCTCTTAACTGAGTTATTATGATTATGATTGTGATGATGCGGTGCTATTCGATGAAGAGGTGTTGTTATTATACTGTTATCATCATTAGTCGTTAAGTCTGGTTTAACACTTGATTCGTCTTGAATTGCACATTGAATATAAGTTAAACACATGAGTGATAGAATGCATTGCGCCGGTAAGACCACTTTTGAAACTTGCATCATTCAATTTATGTCTGCCCTTAGCCTTAGTCTAAGTAAAAATGACATACTTTCAGACAGAGGTACCGACTTTTGAAGTGTTTTCAAGCAAACATAGACTAAAGTAATACTGGATAATAAGCAGTAACTGTTGTATACTATACTCGAACTCAACAGAGTTGGTGCACTCGCAGTTCGGCGCATAGTCGCGATTGGCAGTAAGTAGGGCTTAGCTATGCTTCCATCGATGCCTTGCCTCCATTGCTCTTTATTGAAGTACTACTTCAAAACTTATTGCAAATAACTTATTAGTTTGACGTTAAGTCAAATAATTATTAAATAAATATCAAAATATGGAAATCAAACTGATTAAAAGTTTTATTCGTAAAAGTAAATCACATGTGATAAGCATCGGGTGGAGTTGAAAACAAGAAAACAATTGAACACAAATCCATGAACGATAGCGAACTGAAAACCTCTTTTTTATCATTGTTGCACATTATTTTGTCTACACATTTATTTTACGTTACTTTTTGTATTCAAGGGCAGCATTAAATAGTGCTATCTTTTTGGATGTGTTCAATTTAGAACTAACGACTTAGAAAACAATCAAATTTTCAAGTTTTAAAACTAATTTAAATCACTTCGAAATTTTGAAATTAAACTCAAATCATTTGAATAAAAAAATATTTTCTGCTTTTCAAAATTAAAAAATAATAATTAACGATAGAATATAAAGAGTATCACAATTTACAAGAGAGAAAATTTTTAAAAACATTAGAAAATCGCAGCTGTCATTCATACCAATATCATTGCCTTTAGTATTTATACAACAATTATTTTTTCATTTATCAAATTTGTTAAATAAACATAAAAGCCATTATTATTATATAAATATAACATGAATGAAAAGTTTGAGTATAAGTTAATTAATCTCAAACTATTTTAAATCGTCACAATACGGTCATTGTTTTGGTTTAATGTCAAACTTTTAAGTTAACTATAGTTTAATTTATCTTTTTTTTTCTTTAAAGTCAAAATTTAATTCATTCAAAACTTGAATAATACCCTGAAAAGTATTTACAAAATATTCAAATATTTTTATCATTGAAAAATTTGAAACTTTTTGAAAAGCAAAGCGCATAATTTGATTATTTTCTCATTTATATTATTTTAAATTAACCATAAATGCGTTGACAGAAATTATAGAATCGATTTTTGGAAAAAACCTTATTCTAAATGGATATCATTTTCTGAAGGTTTCAAACTTTCAATTTATTATATGGTTCAAAAGCAAAATTATTAAATGCTGACACTTCTCGTGACTTTAATGATTGAATTTGATTTCTATCTCGATCTCAATTAAATACTGACAAACGCTTCCAAACACTTCATAAATCGGAAGGACAATAAGCAAAAACGATCGCTAAAAGTGCATTCAATGAAGTTTTAGATTTAAAAAAATGGCAAAAAGAAGTGCATTCAATGAAGTTTTAGATTTTTAAAAAAGGGCAAAAATTATTCAAAGGGTTAAAAAGTTGAAAAGTGTGAATTCATATACGTTTCTTCCAGCGATTCCATTAAATTAATATTTTCCGTATTCAAAAATAAGATAAAATGCTTATAAGAAAAGTGATCAAACGAGTCAATAGAAATAGAGTAGCGTTTAGTATAAGTTCATTCTAATTGGGTTGCGCTCAGTATCACAATATTTGATATCACGAAAAGCATAATCATCACTTTGGTTATTAATTTTTTCATTTTCAATCACTTACAACAGACACGAACACAAATCATCATTTGTTTGGCTCATCATTCAATTGATTAATATTTTATTCATTCGTACGTATAGTTCGTATCAATGAGCTGAACGAGTGCACAGTTATATAACACAAAATTATATTACTTTTTCCAACTTAAGCAATAAAAGTTGAAGCGATACAACGAAATACAACTTTATTTTTACCAGTTTTATTGAGTATTAAACCAGTACTAAACAGAACAACCAAAAGCCATGATTCAAAAAGTTTAAAGGGCATGAAATAAAAAAAGACTGCTTTTTGCAGGAAATCAAATCAAATCAAACTCTATAACTTACTATTTAGTCATTTGAGACTCGGTTATTAACTAAAATGACTTTCAACTCATTAGTTGAAAAGCCAAATATACAAAAAGATTAGAAGAACAAACGAGAAAGTAAATAATGATAGTATAAACAAGTACTACGACTACGAATTGCTTTCAAATGAAACTGTGTTTATGTCACAAAAAACAAATATTCTATGTTTCTGAATAAGAGTATTATATTTTATTGAATGAAAACACATTTTTTCATAATAACCAAAATTTATTTATAAAAATATCGCAAAAGTTTTACAAAAGCTTTATTGAAGCTCAAAATTTATGATTTAATCGATATTTGATCTTTTATTTGATAACTTATGATTTATTTTTATAAACAGATCTATTAACCTTTTATTAGTGTAAATGTTGAAAATATAAAATTTTATGAGATTTCAATTCTAACAAATTGTCAATCAATTTTGTTAAATAGATTTGTGTGGGTTTAATTTGTTCTCAATCAAAACTTCAAATATTTCAATATTTTCTACACCTTTTCCCAACAATATATATATCCTTGTAATCAATTTTTGTTTTTAATCCTCTGCTTCATAAGGAAATTTCAATTTTTCTATTCATTAAACCTTTTATCTCAAAATAATTTAATTTTATTCTTAAGTTCAAATTGAATGATATGTTGACAATAATTTGAAAGAAACAATAATTGAAAATGAATTAAGTATCGAATATTCTTAACAGCCTTTAATAGCCCAGTAGTTGACATAATTGCGCCGGAAAGTGATTGAAACAATATAAATAACCTACTTATTAAAGATACCTGATTTGCTTCATTGGCATTGTCTCCATTCAGTCATTCATTTTTGCTATTTATGATAAGTTGTCACAATTTACCGCTTGATTACTATTTATTAATTTGAGATATCCGTTATTTTTAATTATCAATTGTATTGTTCTAAAATAAGAGTTCAAATATTTTTTAATTGTTTTATTTGTTTAAAAACACATTTCAAGTTCAAGTTAAACGTTTAAATATCGAGAGAGAGTTTGTTTTTTAACACAAAATTATAAGATTATTGTTTAACATTATTTTACTCATTGAATTCATAGTAAACTAAAAATGATTTGTCGATTACCTTCACTAGTTTTAAATTCAATACAGAATATTCACGAATAAAATGGAATCGTGATTTGAAAAATCAAAGTAAAGCGAGTATTTAACGACTTCGATCTATCAAAATAATATAGAATATTTACAGATACTCAGAGATAGAATATTCTTATTCTGTCTGTGTAACCCTTTATAGACTCGGCTCCTGACATGATTTAGACTTAAGACCAGTATCATTAGAGCCAGTATGACATGGAGGGGACATAGAATAAAAATATTTTCCGACCAGTGCCCCTATCGAAAAAGGCTACCAATGCTTTTCTTTGTAAAAATTTGAACACTATTTATTTGTTTACGGCTATAAAAGTATTATATTTTGCCGTTCTTTGAATGGGCCAACGCACTAGTAATAATTTATTATTAATAAATGAATCCCTCAGAGTATAATTAATGGTTTTTTTTAAAAATGAATATTATTTCAATATTTTATGTTCAATTCTTACAAAAAAGAAATACTTAATTATTTAACATTTATTTTCATACAAAAAGATCTTGAGTCGATAGAAAAACTTTTGACGTAATAACTCTATTCATCAATATATAAATTAAGTCTCTACTCAAAGCAACATTTCTTACCTTAATTTTAAAAAAATCTCAAAATTAAATCTTTTGAATACCTTATATGTGAAATACTTAGGAATTAATCTTTTAAGATTCAGTAAATGGAAATTCAAAATTATAAGTCAGAAATTTTTTTATTCAATATTTTATCTATAAATTTTTTAAACAGAATTTGTTGTTGATTTACTTCATTTCAATCGATAATTCAAAATTCACATTTGTTTAATTTTTGATAATTAATAACATAAAAAGATATTTTCAGCTCATTTGTGACAATCAATCGGTTAAATCAAACTTTAGAATAACTTCTTTATTGTAAAACCACTAAATCGTTAACATATTAGTTGCGAGTATTTTCATTAATGAACCAAAAACTTCAATTGTTTTCATTCAATTTTCTATAAATACCCTTTAAAATTGAATTTACTAAAGAAAAAATCGATACAAATATTCACTTGTTTCCTATAGAAACTATAATATATTTGGGTTCTATAATTCAACTCATGAATAAATAAGAATTCAAAGCTCTTTCGTATAAATTTAAATTAAATAAAAGATATACACCTTATATAGTCGATAATAATGGAAAAAAGGAAAGGTTCCAATTTCTTCGTAAACAATTGCACAAAATATTGAAAAACTACAAAACTTCTAAGTCTCAAATAGTAAATATTGAATGCATTAACTCAATGCTCGATTTGAAACTTTTTCAATTCAAAAATTAGTAAATTTTAAGTTTAATAATGTTTCCATTTGGCAAAAATAGATAACAGTTTTTAGTTTGTATACATTATATGAACAATATTTCAACAAATTATTAATTGGAGGTGTTGTCTGAATTGACGAAACAAAATAAAAATCTAACTTATGTTTAAATAAGAAATTTTTCATTTTATTTTTAGAATATGATAAATATGACCACAACTACTTCTATCACAAATTTGAACAAAAAATTGCACATTTTTCGCTATTTATGAAGATTTGAAACAGACTCTAAACAGACAAATAAAAGAAAATCAAATAAAAGAAATTTACAACAGACCTTCAATAATACTTTCTTATGAATTCTGCTAAAAATGTAACTTCAAAACAATAATTTGGAGTAAATGATACACATTTTGCTGTCGACGATAAATTGATGCAATCTTTAAATTTTCTCGGATAAGACCATTTAAGAAAAAATTTATTTGTCATATCTATACTATATATCTATCACCAAAACTTATTTATGATGGTATAAGATTCTGAATTTTTATTTTTCACAAAAATTAAATAGTGAATTATGCGATTGCACTTCTTATAAAATTTATTTGAATACTGTCTGTATCTTCGTATCGGATAAATAAAAATATGTGAAAATATGATTGCATTAAAAATCATTAAGCATTTTGCGAAATTCAAATTTTTTCCACTTCAAGATTAAATAATTCACACAAATAATTCTTAATCTTATTATTGAAACAAACTTTTCAATTTGAAACTAATTTTTGCAAATTATCGATTAATAAGATTTATACATATTTTTACAATAATTAACAAAAATAAGCAATTTTTAATCCATCAATAATTGATGTATTTTTTAAATTTAAAGTTTATTTGTTTGAAATTAGAAAAAGTTTTCATATTATAAATTATAATAATTATAATAATAAGTCGTTTGAATAATGAAATGACGTGTGAATATTGGATAGACTCAAAGTTTTTAATAATTGACTAAAACATCAAATCAAACTTCAATTTTTGCATTTTTGCCAAAATTAATTGATAGCATTCAATAATTCGAAATCATTACTCGAATAGCACTTAAAATAGTATAATAAATATGAAGTCTTAAAATTTTGTTATGAACTAAAACTCTTAAATAATTTGAATAAACTAAAGAACAGGTATGGTTTACATGAAAATATACATTAATTATTTATCGATGTAATAAAAGCTAAAGTTTATAAGTTATAAATTATAACTTCAATAACTTTATGAACCATTAATATAGAACTACTTGTAGTGAGAGTAGCGCTTGAATGCTATGGACAATAATAATTCAATAATAATTATTGTGATAATGACTGCCTTCCAACTAATGGCACGCGAACACAATCATTGATTATTTGTCACTTAAGAATATGTTGTTCTTACGACAAATGGCAATGAAATTTGAAATAAGAGAAGAATGAAATGTAATTATTTAGAAGTGAGAGTTGAGGAAACAAAACGAATTCAGACAATATTTGTCACTTTTGAATCACAAATTACTTGTAAATTAAATGCAATGGCTTTGAATCTCAAGGACATAAATCCAATAAATCAATACTTGATTACAAAAATTGTAATAATTATTATTCATTTTATGCACATTTGATTAACAAAGAAGATAATTATATCGTAAACTAATTTTACTTTTAAGAAATTTTTATTGTTGTTCAAACTTTTATCTATAAGTTTCGTAATGAGATTTTGTCCAACTTTCTCTTTCATTCATTACCTCTACTTCGAAACGCTATTGTATTTTAACATTTTTTTTCTCATTAATTTTCCTTCTTTTAGTAACACAATAACATAATTTAACAATTATTTGAGTAAAAATAGAGCTCATTTTACTTTATCAATACTTAATTTAATGAAATCAGAAGTAATCAAACAATTATCTAGTATTAAATCAAAAGATTTTTAAACTTTTAAAATCTTTCCTTTTCTTTTTTCTTTGTATTTTTCATGAAAATCGAAAAAAATATTGTTAAGAATGAGATCAAAATCTCATTGAAATTTATTTTGAACTAAGAATTAAATAATGAGAAAAATAATTCAATTTCAATACTGAATAGCATTTAGTTTAAGTATTTCGCAATACAGATGAAAGAAAAGATAATCAAATGCTCTTTGAATGACTTTTTTTAGAGGGAATCCAAAGTACAAGCTTTTGAAATTCAAATTCTGTATTTCAATTTGAATGAGAGCTCACAACTTATGACGGATTCACCAAAGAATATATAAGATTTTGACAATAAGAATGGTTTTGAACATTTTGTCATGACTTCTAAGAATTATTTGAACAAATATTAGACATTCAATTGATATTGAATTACTTAATACTTATAAAATGCCATTCATTTATTCAAATTATAAAAATAAAATCTTTAAAGTTTGCTAAAGTCCTTGACTTGAGTAAGATATTAATCATGAATACAATAATCCAATACTTGCTGTATATTTAAATAATTACATAGAAATCATTGCTTCAAAATTTTTATATTGAATGAAATGCGGATATAAGAAAATGATGTTATTTTGTTGTGTCCCTCAAACTCAGCACTACTCCTACTCTACAGTATATTCAGTATTCTCTTATTCAAAAATTTCTTTCAAACTTTCTTCAAATCTTTTTTCCCCTAAATGTTTCAAAACTAATAAGAATTAAATAACTTTTAAAACTTTTTTTCATTTCTTGAGACAAGTTTACAAATGAATTATATTTTTCTATTAAAAAGTTTTTGGGAGTTTTTGACACTTTTTTGTCCAATAGAAATAAAGAACGATAAAAATAATCAAAAATAAAGATTAAATTATTAATAAATATGTACTAAATATTTGTGTAATTAATGATAACCTCTATAATGAGTAATTATAACTATCTTTTAGTGTATTTCTTTATCATTCAAATTGAAGTCAATTATTTATTGTGAAAAATATGAGAAACTCTTTCGCTATTTTGAAAATTTATTTCTAAAACATTATTATTATTATTGAAAGCATTGAAAGTCAGTATAAATTCTTAATAAGAAATCAAAAATATTTAAAACTATTATTTAAAATTTGTGTTTATAAAAAGACCCAAAAATTATATCAAAAACATGTTTATAAATAACTTGTTTATTAATTAATTCTTTAGAAAAACAGTATTTCTCTAGAATTAAAAACAGTCAACAAATCAAACTTTAATTTGTTGTTAATATAAATAATAATTTTGATGTCAATGTTACGAATGATATGATAAATAAATTTAATTAAAATTTGGTTTAAATTTTGAAAATCAGTCAAAAAGTGATTCGAAGTAAATGTAAACAAATTTCTGTCAATAAGTCCTAAACATGAATAAAAAAATTTCCAAAAAATAGAAACTTCTCATGAAATTGAGTTATGCCTTATTTAAAGGGCTTCGCAGGCAATGACTCCTTATAAACGTTAAGTCATTGTTATTATGAGACTTTTGATTAATTAATAAATTATTCATTAAAATAGTTGAGAAAATGTCATAAAATAAGTGCAACAATAATGACAGTCATCGGACTTTCCAATCAATTAATAGTTCCAATCACTCTTTGGGGCTCTCAATCGCCCACTCATTGCATATCAAGTCTTTTATTAACCAGTGATCACAAAACAGTCGTCACCGGTTGTAATGATGGACAGATCTGTCTTTGGGACCTTTCGGACGACCAAATGATGGTTTATTTCATATCATTTTGTTTTTATTGATTATTCATTTTTAATCTAATTTATTGATAGTTAACTCCAAGAAGTCTACTCTTTGGTCACACCTCTCCTGTTCTGTGTTTAGCGAATGGCAAACAAATGGCAGACAATTCGTTGTTAGTCAGCTCTTCAGAAGCCGGGTATTCATTATTGCGCAGACAGTCATTCGAAAGGCATATTTATTATTTATTTATGAATTGATAGAGAAATGTCTTTATGGGACTTAAGTGACGGCCGATGTCTCGAAAGTGTTAAATTACAATACGTTCACACAAACGTTCAGGTCTTTAAATTTACTTCATTTTACTTCACATTCAAAATAATTTATTTTCAAATTAAAAACTATAGACCTATCAGTTGGTCGGTCACGAAGAGATTCGCCTTTTCTGTAATGGATATTATGCAGAAATATTAATAATGGATTCGACGACACTTGAAGTGCTCTACACTCTAACCTCTAAAGTGAATCCCGATTGGATCAGTGCTATGCATGTCTTACGACCCGCCAAACGACAAGGTTTCACATTCAAAAGCTTTTATTATTTAATCTCAATCTATTTGTTTTCTTCAGCAGAAGATGTTGTGATCGGTTTATCAATTGCTGGAGTCGTCAAAGTCTGGACACTGACCGGACACGAGACTCGCAGTACTGAACCTTTATATGAAGACGAGTCTAAACCTATTCGCTGTTTAAATGCACTCAAATTGACGTGTTGTATATATAATCAGCGAACTGTTCTCGTTGTCTGTACTAAATATTGGCAGGTATTTAACTATAATCTCTAAATAAATGGCTTAAGAGTCACTCATTTAAATTTTTAATGTTTCAAATATAGATCTACGACGCGGGAGACTTTTCTCTTCTCTGTTCAGTTGATAGTAGACGTGGTGAGCGCTGGTCTGGCGGTGATTTCGTAACTGCCGATCGCGTTATAGTATGGAGTGATTGCGGTAAAGGATATCTCTACAAATTGCCCATAAAGTGAGATTCATTTATATTATTAATGTTTGACTTTTACTCAATTGTTAGCATTTATTTTATTAGATCGTAGGATAATTCTTTCACTAATTTATTAAATATAATTAAATTGAAAGATAATTCAAACCTAAAAGCTTTTTATACTTTGGAATATTTTCGTCAATTTTTACAGTTTCTACAATTTTTTCGTTTACGCTAATTTTTATTTGATATGCATTTATTTTATTGATTCGTTGATAATTTGCATAAATTATTTTTTGATTTTATAAATTCTCGTTTAATATTTGATTGCATTTTTGTATTACATACTTATTATTTTAGTTGAAAATAATTGATAGAAACTAAAACTCTAAACTTTCTCTTTTAAATCATTATTAATTCCAACTTATAATTGAATTACAATTAAAGAATTACAAAAACTTTCACAACAACATTGATTAAGTTTTGAAAATAATAAACTTTCCAAATTCTTGAATTTTTCTTAACAGCAAACTTAGAGGAAAGGCCATTAGGTTCGTATATATTTGAAGGTTTTAAGAGTTTATTAATCGTTTTTGTCTTTGTTGTGAATTAAAAGCTTTTAAGGTTGACTGCATTTAATAAATTTCTAAAACGCAATCATTGCATGCATTTTATGCTCAAATTTAATCAAAATATAATTTTTTTTTCTAATTGTTTCATTTCAGTTGCATTCCGGATAATAAAGAATTTCATTCACCAGAATCTGATCAGCCATTCCTTTATTGCACTTTAACCATTCCTAATGATGAGGTTTGTCTTTATTTCTTTATCTCTTAAGAACTTTATCTCAAATTTTTATTTAAAATGTTTATTAATTCTACTTTAATTCATATGATTGATAGAGATTGTTATGTCCGCCAGCAATAAATTTTTATTTGTTAAGTCGTAATGTCAGTGATTCCGGAAGCATTCCTAACATTAAAAAGTTACTAATTAGAGGCGATTCTTATGGCAAAGTTTCCATTTGGGCCATTCCTGATATTTCGAATCGAGATCTATCATCAGTACAACAAGAATTGCCTCAAAAACCTCTTGAATTGCCGCCAACTCTAATTCAATCATTAGAAAAGGCGTGGAAAGTGATGAAACCCTCGCCCTGTGGTATTTTAGATCATTTGGTAATTATATCAAAACTTAAGTAATGAATGGCACAAATGAATTTTTATTATTTTGACAGATCCGTCATTCAGATGACACGCCTTATTACAAATTGACTGCTTCTGTATATCTGCCAATGCAGGGAAGACTTGTTTGTGGTCGTGAAGACGGAAGTATTATTATAGTATCTGCGAGTCAAACAATAATGTTGCAGTTCTTAGTGGGAAAACATTTGACATTCGAAGACTGGCCACACCATCAAGTATTAGAGGGACATTCCGGAAGAGTTAATTGTCTCTTATATCCGCATCACATCAACAATCGCTATGATATCGCACATCTAGTCTCTGGTGGAGTCGATTTCTCAGTTTGTTTGTGGGACATATACGCCGGAACTTTGCTCCACAGGTTCTCTGTTCACGCCGGAGAAATCAATCAGTTGTTCGCGCCTCCGAAGGAATGCAATGTATGTCTATTTTATGATTCTATTCTAAAGTAGTTGAAAATGATTTTTTATATCATCTGAAACACTGTTAGCCTCGAGTGCTGTCATGTGTTTGTTCAGTAGCGAGCGATCATTCGGTGGCTTTAATAAGTTTGAAAGAACGGAAGTGCATAATGTTGGCCAGTCGTCATCTCTTTCCTATTCATACGATCAAATGGCGTCCACTCGACGACTTCATGATTGTTGGTTGTGTTGATGGGTCTGTATATGTCTGGCAGATGGAAACCGGACATTTGGATCGTGTTCTTCACGGAATAATTGCAGAAGAAATTCTTAGTGCATGCGATGAAAATATTACGACCACAGGCGACAGACTCACGAATCCAGCTATTCATCTATTTCGAGGTCTGAGACATCGCAACTTAGCGGCAATACGTCACGCGGCCGTCAGAGGATTGCATAATATAAGCTCTCATTTGGTAAAAAAACTTTCTATTGACTCTTTGTAGAGAATATTTCGTTAAAAATCCCTTTTAACAAAACAGCAACAACAAAGACATGATGTAATAGATATGTCGATACGATCTCGTTCTCATCCATTAATGATTCAGGGATTGCGAACTAATCCTAAAGATCAAGACAGTCATGTCTTATTTTTCGATGTCGAAGCACTAATAGGTGCCATCATTTTATAGTTTTCATTAACTTTATTCGATTTGATTCAAACATTTTTTATTATTTTTTCTTTTAGTACAACTATTAAGCGAAGAATATTCATCATTATCTCCAAATACACTCGAAAATCAAGGCTTGACTAATAATGCAGAATATCAGAAATATCAGAATCTTTCGTGTTCTCCCGAAACACAGCACAAACTTTCAGGTTTTCAATTTTGTTTATTGACCAGAAACAAAAACAAATTTATAATTTTCTTTTTTATTAAAGGATTCTTATCAAAAGTTAAAGATACGGCTGAAAACGCAGCTCAAAAAATTCAGGCAAAAGCAGAAAGTGTTGGCTTTAAGAATGTTTCGGGAGATATATCTGTTGGATTCTACAGAAAAGGTTCGAGTGCCTCATCAGATGGGAGTCGAACAGAAGGCACAACTCCTACGAGTTCTGGAACTAAAAAGCCGGCAAAACTAAATGTGGGCGAAACGAACCTAACAATGGACATAACACAGCTTTTACTGTCTCTTTTACACGCCTGGGGTTTAGATACAGACCTCGACAAAGTTTGTGAATCAAAATTAGGTTTACTCAGGCCTTTGAGACCGGTTTGCTTCGGAATGATATCGAGAGGAGGGCACATGTCTTTGATTTTGCCCACTTATATGCATAAATTGGATGCCACTTCAATCACACAAAATGATATCAATAAACAAACCGTACAAAGAACTAAAAGTGATGGCAAACATGTCAAAATTGCATCATTTCTACCCTCAGAATTGATCGCTGAAGAAGAAAAAGCGCGTCGTTTTTCCTCTCGATTACATTGGGAACTGTCGACTGCAATCACAACTAATCATCTTTTGTCTATTATATCGCTGGCCAATACTCTGATGTCAATGAGTAGCGCAACATTTATTCCAGAATATGAACGTAAAAGAAGAACAAGCCGAAGATCGAGTCGTTCGAACAGCAAAGGCGAAACTGATTCCGATAACAAAACAGAAGCTGAACATTACGCTAATCAACAGCAACAGATCAAACAGGGATGGAGTTTATTGGCTGCTCTTCACTGTGTTTTATTGCCTGATTTAGTGAAATCATTGCGTTTTAAGAGACCTCTGGTTGAGATATTAGCGCGTCGATGGCAGGACAGGTGCCTCGAAGTTAGAGAAGCCGCTCAGGCATTACTTTTGGCTGAACTCAGAAGAATTGGTTCTAAAGGAAGAAAACAGATAGTCGATGAATGGGCCCCATATCTACCCAATTATTCTGACCAATCACAAGTCCACGGCAGTCATTATGGCGGACATCACGCACAGTCTCATTCACAGCCGCATTCAATAGCATCGAGTCCTTCTCCGAGTCCCGTTCCTTCTGAAACGGGCGGAACTCTTTATAAACATTCAGATCTAAGAGGTGTTCACGACGACAACCTGTCAGATGAAGACGAAGACGAACATTCGGTTGGAGTCGATGGAGGTGTAGGCCCTGAAGACTCGAATACATCGCGAAATTCTTCATCCGGAACTTCTGAAGGCCGAAGAAAACAGGCGACAGCTATTGTTTTGTTGGGTGTAATCGGAGCAGAATATGGACATGAAGTCGAACAAAGCAAACGAAAACCAAACGATGAAACTCGACGACAAAGCGTTATCGAAGGTTTCGGGCCTGGAAATTATACACTCGCGAGGAATACAAGCAAAGCACTCGCATATCTACTCCAAGCGCCTCCTTCTCCGTCATTACCTCTTCACACATCTCTCCGAAGGGCTGCTATAGATTTGATTGGACGCGGTTTTACTGTATGGGAGCCTTATTTAGATGTTTCCAAAATACTTTTAGGGTTATTGGAATTATGCTGTGATTCTGAAAAGCTAGTCCCGAGTATGACGTTTGGATTGCCGCTCACACCAGCCGCAGATTCGTGTCGAACTGCCAGACACGCAATTTCATTGATAGCCACTGCGAGACCGGCCGGTATTCATTTCTTAACTCAAGTTTATTTAATGTTTAATAAATTATTTAGATC
>JAQIWZ010000809.1:0-15638 GCA_034697245.1 Malaconothrus monodactylus | reverse complement strand
CTCTTTCTCTCTTTCTCTCTTTCTCTCTTTCTCTCTTTTTTCTTTTTCTCCTAATATAAAAACTTTGAAACTTTGTTAAAAAGCTTGAAATTTGCTATAAATTGAATTTATTCTATAAATAGTACCCGAAATAAATTTGCACATTTAATGATCTTATTTATATTCTTTGCGTATAATATGCTGTCGAAAACTTTGCTGTAAGCCTTTAATCGATATTAACAAATATGAAGATTTTGTTTTTCTCGTTCAACTATTTCATCGATTAATGATTCAGAAAATATAATTTGAATTCTTTAAAAGCGATATTTAGTATAAAAAATAAAAACAATAATAATAATAATAATAATAATTTCGAAAAATAATTTATTTTTCTCATAAAATTTTATTTTTCAAATAAATTAAATATTCAATGGATTTCTATTTGCATTTTTCTCATGTCAAAATAAAATATTTTATTTAAGACACTTTAAGCAAAATTAATGTTTCCAAAAATTTGTTTCGTGTTCCTCAAGCTTTCAAAAAAAGTGTTTGAAATTTATTTCGAGGTTTTTATTATTTTTCTTCTCTCAAGTATAGCGTTAAATAATTAATTTTGGAGATGAGATAACATAAGAGTTAACCCGTTTTCTGCATAAAACAATACATATTCTTATTTATTTCAGTAAAAATAACGCATTAATTATTGAGACCATAATTACTTAAAAGTTTTGCTCGACTTCCACTTAAGGCACTTAAATGTTTATTTAAATGTCATTTTGCGAAACAGTTTTATAATTGCCTTAAATTAAATGTAATTTTTTTGAGAATTTCTACTACTTTTCTAACAACTAGTGACTATTTTTTCTAATGTTTGCGAAACAAATGTAAAAAGTTTAATGACTTTTTTTGCTCAAAAGTTTCACATATAATAGCAGAACAAAAATATTTAAATATATATAAATATTTTTCATTCTAAAAGAAGGTCTAGATTTTAAGAGTTTAAAGCAATTAAAATTATCACTGAAATAAAAAATATTTTTTTTGGGGTTTCTCTAACCCTAAAGTGAAACGAGAGAGAGAAAAAAATTGAATTACAAGTATTTATTGCTTCCCCTTTTTTTTGCTTTGATAAAAATGCAGTTCAAAAGTTTTTTACTTATCACAAAAATTGACTAAAGACTAGAAATTTTTTAAGAGGTGAGCGCGAAATGATGTTTACTCGCAATGGAAAATCTGATACAAGGATTACTTATTTTAATAATAATACTGTAATATTGAGGTCGAAGTAAATCAGAACTCATTCTCATATCTAAGAAAATGAGAAAAAAAAATGTCGAGAGATCTCAATTCAAAAGCCCATAACTTGAGAAAGAGTGAGAAAAAGCCTTGAAATGAATTTTCTCTTCTCTTAACAAATATAATAGTGAAACAACTTTTACTAAACTAGAAATTTAAAGAAACAAATGCGTAGGTTTTTGATGAGAAAAAGTGAGTCTCTATTATGTTAATAAAGTTTATGATAAAGTAGTGAAAAATCAAATAAATTTTACTTTTGAAATAAAAACGTTTTTTAGTTTAGAGAGAAAAACGTATATTTAATAACACAAAATCATTTGATATCTGGTTTTTAATGTCAGTAATTTTCAATTTAAATTAACTTTTAATTTTTTTTTCTTTTTTTTTAAATAAAAATCTTTACCCAATCGATAAAATCAATGCTAAAATTTAATAAATTATAAGAATCTTTAGGTTAAGTTACAAAACAACTAAAGCTATTAAATTAGAAATTACTTTAGCATTGAAGATAAAACTCTTTTTTGACTATCAGTTGTATATATGACCCAAACCTATGCTTTTATAGTTAGTTTGTGTAACTATTTCTCAATACATTTTACTGATAAAGAGTTAAACTTTAATTTGCAATCAATATCGTGAACAAGTTTTTATTGAGGACTACAAATGCATCGCAAAACGCTTCAAACCCTCAAATTATCTTTCAATATAAATGATAATTATTTTTAGATTAAATAAGAAAGAAATCGGAAAAAGAGTTTACTATCAGTTAGAAATCATTGAATTAGTTTTGAGGCAAAAAATTTGAAAATTCAGTTCAAATAAAAATATTTTTGATTACATTGAAGTTGAGAAACTTTTACTGTAAACTCATTTTTCTCAAAGCAATTCATAATTCAAGTACAAGAATTTTCTTATCAACAGATTTCTACACAAGAATTTGATAGTAATAAATATATGTTTTTTATTTCAAATACTTAACTGTTAAATAACATCCTATTTATTGCATTGAAAACCTTATCTTATTTATAGTGGTTTTCCTATTAATTTATTGTCTGATTATTGATTTGATTGTCTAAAACTCAAGGATCCGAACGGCGACGGACTTAGATCTTAATTAAGTGCAATCAAAAGCCGTCCTGTCCTTCAGTCCTTACAGTCATTGAAGACAGTTCTGTACAGTTCTGTGCGAATTGATAAGAAAATTATTCATTCGGAAAAAAACTAAAAAAATATATTTTTTTCTTCAGGAAAATATATTTACTTAAACATTAACATTAATTCAGAGTAAATAAAGTCGTATAAAAATTAGTTAAAAGTAATGCTAATATTGCATTTAACTCATCGATAACTTACAAGTTTTGTAATCTTTATATTTTTAAATGCATTGATAATAAAAAATAGGAAATAATGTTTTTTTTCTCGAATCCGACATTATTTATGACTTAATAATAATATTCTTTCATTTTAACCTTAAAAGTAATTAATTTCTGATGAGATAATTCATAGCGTAATTCATTTCTGTCTTAGATTTTTAACGAGAAAAATAAATTTTAGGACAGTTTAAGCACTGAATAGAATTTTTAAACAAATACTTTGGAAGAAAAAACAAATTCAGAATATATTCTCAATTCACTTCAGCCCTAATTAGGATTTGATTAAGAGTTAAAAAGATTTCCCCCTTTTTTCTAATCGAAATCAAATCTTTTCATTACATAACTGTTTATTGAATTATGAAAATTATATGTATTTAAAAAAACTCCTCTTTTCTGACAGGCTTTACATTTACAGAATTAAATTCAATCTAAAAAAATTGATGATTAATTGGACTGTTTTTCGGGAACAAAACTTTCACGCATTCAAAGGGAAAAAAATCACTTTAAAAAAAACTAATTCCTAATTATTATTTAACACATTTCTCGAACACTCCTAAACTTGACACATATTTTTTTGAATTTCAAATATCATCAACACTTTTATTTTATCAATGCTTTCAACCTATGGTTTAATCGGAATTTTTTTTTCTTTCCATTAACTCTTTGAATACAAACTTCCAAAACATATTTTAAACATATTTTTTAAAACTAAAATTGTTTTCAAATTCTCTATAATTAGTATTCAATGTGTTTTGAAGTAATTTTTTTTTAGAATAATTATTACTTCTCTGTTGTGAATGCTATTAAATTGTGTACTTATATTACGTTTAACTTTATTTCAAACTTCTATTGACTTCGAAACTTAATTATCTTATTGTTTCACAATTGCTCTCAATTTAATTATTTTCTTTCGATCAAACTTTAAATTTTATTTTATTCTACTTTTGATTTCGTGAACTTTCAATTTGTTTCGCGAATTTAAAATTTTCTTTTGAAAACAAAATAGGATTTTCTTTCTGTGAACCAATCATTTCCTTTTCATAACTTATTCAACAGGAAAGAAGAAAAATGTTCTGATTTTAAAAAATTGATTGGAAAGAGATTCCAGAGATTCCGACTATATCTCAAATTTATTAACAGTTTATAAGTTTATTAATTGAGTTCAGTCTTTAGTTTAAAAAATTCAGCCGAAAAAAGGGTTAACTATAAAAGATAATGAGTTTTTTGGTCTTATTAGAAAAGTTTGGGCCAGAGTTTAAGTATTCTTCTATCAAATCAAACATTTAACAGTGCGGTCAAAGATGATTAGGAGATAATCAAAACTTTATGTTATAAAAAAGTTCTTAACCTGTGTTTCTTAAGGTTAAGCAATTGGTTTGTGAGATATTAAAGATTTGATTATATCCTAAACTCAACCCTTTTTTTATAAAAAAATATATTTATATATTTAGGACTCATTTTTTGAATAGAAGAAAACTATTCAAAAGAAAAAGAACAAGTTTTTTGTTAAACGCATTAGATTTTTATGGTTTTGGAGAAAAAAATTGTTTACACTTAAAAAAGTTCATGATTTATCTCAATTTTTTTTCTGTAGCAAAAAATGTTTTAAAATCTTGTAAATTAAAATTAATAGTTTTGGAGCATAAATAAGATCTTCTAATTTACAAGTTTTAATCTGATTTTGACAAATAATTTGAGACAAATAAACTCTAAAAGTATTTTCAACTAATTCAAGATTGACATTAAAAAGAAATTTTCAATTTTCTCTCTCTCTTAAAAATGTTGATCTACCAAAAAGTCTTAAGTAATAAATGAACCATAAACTTCTAGAATATATATTTTTATCAGAAGCGGAAAACTTCAAAACATAAATTATTTCAAATAAAATCTATCGAATATTTGATTGAAATCTATTTTATAATATTATTTTATGGTTAACCTGAGGTTCTCTTCTGATAGAAAACCTTAAGACCCAATTAAGTGCAAACAATCCGTTAACTTCTAATAACTTTGAAGATTAAAACTCAAAACATGAAAAGTAAATTATTTCTTGTATTTTGATTTTCTAAATGAAAATATTTTGAGCGCCGCTTAGGCGACAATTTTTATTCCTCTCAAAACCCATCTATTAATTTTAAAAACATTATGGATTCAAGAGATGTAACTTTTTTTTTGTTGAGTTATTGAATTCAGGAAAAGCATTAAATTAAAAATTTTAATACCGGAAAAGTTGGCTTTGAAGGAAAAAAAATTTATGTATGATTTTTGATATACAGGTGTTTTATTGCATAAATTATGTAATTTTTTTTTAAAAACTACTGTTGAGTAACTTATTCTTTGCTTATATTTAATTCTTGTTAAATTTCGATCAGAGCCGGTATGAAAGCTAATTATAATTCATCCTTGAATTCAACTTATTTTAGAGCTAGAGATCGAAGTGAGAAGAGAGAGAAGAGAGAGGGAGGGAGAGAGAGAGAGAGAGAATAATAATAATTATGTTGTAGAATAAAAAACACACATCAATGCCTTTTTGCACAACTAGTAATGCATTAATCATTAAATGCAACACACATTTTAATTAGTTCTCAATGCCATTGAAAATTATTATAAATATTATTACTTTCTCTAAAATTTTTTTAAGCAAAGCTTTTAAAACGATAAGTGTTTGAGATTAAATTTTTATCCAAAATATTTTACTCTTTTTATAAATTCATTAACTTATTTTCCGGTGAACTAATCGTTAAAAGAATCTGAAAACTATTTTTTAAACTTATCTTTTCTACTTTAATACAATAGGAAAATAAATAAAACAAAACTCATAAAAATTCAATGATAAGCATTAAGACTGGAATACGATTTAATTTTATAGGTATTTTAATGTTCAAGACGTGAAATATTTCTAAATTGTGTCCTTTTTCTTTAATAAGTGGCTCTTAAATGATAGTTAATAATAGACTTGAAATAACAGTATCTTATCATTGACTAAATTTTTTTTGTTTAGTTCAAAAATCTCGCAAACTCTTATCAAACCTGGTATTTCCTATACCTTCAGAAGAGTATTAAATGGGAAATAATTATTCTTTTACAAATCTCATAAATTGTGATTTAAATGTTTTTTCCACATTTTACTAAATTTTGCTACTAATTAAAAAATAGTCCAAAACTTCCTTTACTTCTGAAGTAAGTGATTAAATGATAAAAACAATTATTTTCCTGCTTCTGAAATGAATCTTATATTCAAATTACAATTTTTTAGTAAAATATTTGAACAGATTATACAAATCAATTGAAATGATTGAGAGAAATATAAATGATTAGAATCGAGGCTAGAGTCGGGAATTTCTGAGAGTTACAACTCTTGAGTCTCTATCGAGAGTCTCGACTCTCGAAATTCTAATGAGTCAATACGAAAAAATAGGAAAACTTTTAAATTGCATAATAACTAATAAAATAACTTAATTTATTGAATTAATCTTTAGTTTTAAAGCCAAGAAGTTCACCAAAAGGGGGGTTAAGTGAGATGCAGGTGGCGTGCATTTTGGAAAAACTGACCCCTTCCCCAAATTTTTCAGAAATTGTTTTTTAAATTAGATGAGTTTTTGACCCCTCCCTTAAATTTAAAAAATTTGAAGGGTTAGCCCACCCTTGGCGCAGGTTCATTGATGAACACTGTTTACAGCATATTTAAACAATTTTTGTATTAATTCTGTTTTTTTAAAATTAAAATTATAAAACATCTGACCATTTAATAATCATGAAATAAAGAGATAAACACTAATATATATTCACGAATAGTAAGAAATTTTCTATTCATGAGCTATTTTTCATTATAAAATATGTTTTTTATCAAAATTTCTAACAGTTTTGCTATTTATCAAGAATCTCGACTCTCGTACGCGCCTCTAATTGAAACAATAAAATATTTACCGTTAACTAGAATTGACTTAATTTTATATTCAATTCAAGGATAAAAGTTATTTATATTCGAAAGAAATTAATTTTTAGAGAGGGTTTTCAAATTTATTTAATAGTTAGCAATTCACAAAACTTTGATTTATATTAAATTACGAGTTATTTAGGCTTTGATTTATAGAAAATTTTCGACCCAATGACAAAACTAAATCAATTTCACTCAATCATAGACTTAATCTTTAACTAAAGATCAAATACAAAACGTTTAGTTTATTAGTAGGAAGTATTGCAGAATAAATAAATAACTTTTGCTGTAATTAATAAGTTTTTAACTACAAATCAATGAATTTTGAGATAAACTTTAATTAACTTTGTTTGCAATTAGAATAATTTAAAGAATCTTTTTTTTAAAATCCTGCACTAATTAATAGTAGTTTTAATTTGGTTTTTGAAGTTTTTAACTCTTTTAACCTAAATTAGATTAATTAAATTTTTTTTTCTTTTTTGATTAATGTCGAGGAATACCTAAAGCAATTTTTTTTGAGGTATTTTCCCATTAATGCGATAACTATTGAACATTAATTGAAAAAATAAATAAATCGATTTTCCTTTTGATTACTTAACTAAACCCCAAAATCTTAGACACCGATTATTGCAAAAAAATAAAAATAATTAAACTTCTTCTCAATTTATATAACGTTTTCGCTTTATTTTCATTACTTTAAGTACTAATTCATTATTAATCTTATTCATAAACTAAGAAATAATCGCTCTATTGTTCATAAACTCTTTCTTATCTTAAAAGCTTTAAATAATTAAAATTTTCACTTATTTTATTTATTATTTTAGCGGTTTTTCCTAAGAAATTAATGAAAAATAAAAGTTAAATTCATTTATTTTTTTTCTTACCGTTTCAAACACTATATATTTGACACTAAAGTATTAAATTATTTTGAATATCAAGTCTTAAAATTTGGATAACATAGGTGTAAAACATCAGGTTTGCAATAATTAATTTTTAGTGCATTAATAAATTTTGGTGAAAAACATTAATAAAGAGAATGGAAATTAAAATTATCTGATTTTGAAAGTAATCATTCAATTAAGATATGATAATTGGATATTTGATTGCATAATATAACCGATCGATCAATAATTAGCACAACTTTTTTTAAAAATTGTTTTTTATTTTCTATTGATTGAGTTTTCAAAACATAGAGTCAATTATTGGAAAAGGAATTAAATCTCATTTTTAAAGTGAAATAAAAGATGGCCTCAAATTAATTGACACACATTTTTTTTGATCACTTGAGTAAAGCGTGTTTTTAACGATCGTGAAAAATGATAGCAACCGTTCAGTGATTTTCTGAATTCATAATCAGTTTTCGACAACACTTCCTCGTCATTAATCTTTCTTGAATTGAAAAAAAATTGTTTACCAACTTATGAAAGTTGACATTTTATTCGAACTTTAATAATTTGGGAGCCTTATCGATATTGAAGAGCAGAAGCTAAGCTCGAGCTCAGCTCAAAGATAAATCTCACGCATTTGGGAGAAGCTCGAGCTCTTGTATGACGAGCTCAGCTAAAGTTCAAGCTTAGACTCTAGTTCATAGTTTTGAGTTTAAGAGCTTTTAAATTTCATTAAAACTCGAAAACTGTCAAAAATATTTATTAATTTATATTATTTGAAGAGATTTTAAGTAAAAAACAAATTAGAAACAAACCTGTTTGACCTTTTCTATTACAGATATTAATACTTCATTTGTTGGACCATATGTTCAAAAGCTATTATAATGAATCCCATTTTCAATAAAGCCTCAGCTCGAACTCATGTCAGACAACCTGTTGCTCTTCATTACTTTTAGAGACTTTTTTTAAAGAAATATTTTGCACGAATTCGATGGGAATTTCAAGTAAAGACTTATCAAATACTATAATTTTCCGAATATTTGTTAGAAATATTTGACTGAATTTTTATCAAATTAATAGGAATCCCAAAACCCAGAATTTTGATCAATATCTATAATTAGATCTTTGAGATTAAAACCTATGACTTTGAGAGCCCTAAACAGAAAAATATTTATTGCAAAAATAATTTGCTTATATTTTAAAATTACATAAGTTTATAATTTAGTTTTTTATTTTAATTATTCTGGAATCAAAGTTAACGAATAAACGTTTTTTTTTAATAATCTCTCTTTCAATCTTAATAGCTTTTACTAATTTTCACACATTTCCCTTCAGAAGGATTATAAATATTGCTATTATTTTTAGGATAAAAAAATTATCAAATTTTGATAAGCACTTTAAATTATATGACACATTATTGAAAACATTATATTTCGCGAACTTTTTTCCCCTAAACAAGTCTTATATCCTAAAAAAGTGCTTAAAAACGATAGTTTTATTACAACTAATTTTTATTGAATTCCTAATATTTTTGCTCAAAATATAAAAAATCTGATAAAGAGATTGAAAGTTAAATGATCTGATTTTGCAAATAATCATTTAATTATAACTTTAAAAACAATTTTAGTGTATCAGCAAATCATTCATTTAATAGAGATATGATATTCTGCTGCGAGCGATGATTATTGTTTTACATTTGTCCTAATTTTTGATCCATTCAAATAATTATTTCATTTGTTAACTCATTTTAATCGGGAATCAATCAAATAATTTATTTTAATAAGTCATCCATTAAAATAAAATTTTTAAAAAAGCAAAAAAAAAATTTCTTTTTGTATTTCAATTGAATTATAAATAAAACATTTCATGTAATATGAGTTCATTTGAATGATTAAAAAGCGATTATTTTTTAGGTTAATTTTTTTTATATTAAGTCTTTTAATTCAAGAATAAATTAATAAAAAAGTTTGAATTCATTAATTAATTTTTTTTAATAATGATCTTGAAATAAGTGCTGGCTTTGAATCCCCTGAGCTCTTAATTGTCTCATTATTAACGGTTGTGTTAAACAAAAAATTCATAATTAATTTTGAAGTTATATCAAAAAATTTGCAAATTCTCGTCATTAATTAATTAAACAATAATTAATTTTTCTTAAACTTTATTCCACTTGTATTCAAAATTTTTTTTTATTATTCAAATTCTATTGTAGTGGAGAAAAAATATTTTTAAAAATTTCTTGAGCCCTATTGTTCTTAGTGTTGAAAAATTAGTAAATTATAAAAATTATTTGCAATTGAAATTTGAAAATATTTTTTCGGTACACCCTTTGCTTCCAAATGCAAAATAATGCGGTTTTGTGCGATATTCAGCGAGATTTTGAAGTTTGAATTCAATGGTAAATAATTCTCATCCCTTTAATGCCGTTATAAATAATTTAAAGTATTTAACCCCAAAAATTATTTATTGCTAATTATCATAAAATTTAATGTTTAGTCAATAAAACAAATTATATGTTTTGAGAATTAGTCTTTAAAACTCGTTTAGATTTTTTCTTCATTTTGATTCAAATCTAAAACACAAGAAGTTTTCTGTTTTTTTTCACAGAAAGTCATTATTTTTGAGTTCAGTTAGTATTAAAGACAACACAAGCCATAACTCAAAGCCTGTATTACTTTATATTCTCCATAGGTTTGAATGCATTTTTCAATAAATTTGATTACTTTAGGTTTTATTGTTTAGTATTAGTTATATATACAATACATTATTTTTTCAATCAATTATTGATAAGAATTGACTTTCAACGTAATGTTATTTTCAATTGAAGTTATTGTTTTTCAAAGTAATCCATAGATAACAATAACTTTGAAAATTGATCAAACAATATAAAGCTCTCATCTTTAATGTATCTCTTTTTTCATTCAATTCAACTCAAAATGAAAAATTCTGTCCAAATATTAAATAATGAATAAGACTTTAATATCATTAGTCGATAGGATGGGAGAAAAAATTGCTGTTCAAATAGTAATCTTGTTTTGTGTTTGAGAAGAGCAGGTCTTAAACCTCTTTTTACTATATATTCTTTTTTTGCCTTATGTTTAAAAATAAAAGATTTTGACTAAAGCTCTGAGTCGTGACTTAAAACAAAACAAGAACTACTTCTTAACCGATTGGTGTCACAGTTGACTGTCGTATGTCTTCATGTCTTCAACTATTCCCTAAATAGAAAATCGGCTTAAAATATGAGTTTCTATTCAATTGACAACCGAATGGCTTCTGACGAAAGAAAGGAAACCCTCTTTTTCTCCTATTTTTCTCCTCATTCATTAGAGACTGTATGACAACAAGACTTTCTCGTAGTATTTATTGAGGAGAAACAAAAATCAAGTAAATCCTAACCAATAGTTTATTCAGCAAAACATGAAACAAAAACTTTTTTCAGCGAAACTTATTTTTTTCGAAGACCTAAAAGAGGAGAAGAAAAAAATTTATTACTGAAAAGAGAACATCAGTTCTCAGTTCTCAACATAAATACAATGAATGCAAAAAATACTGTAATTTAAGATCAATTTATTTCTCTGTAGCAAAAGTTTTTATAAACTTTTTCTACTCTTTAGCAGAAGAAAAGAAGAAAAAAATAAAGAAAAGTTTTTAAAGTTTTACATTCAATAACATTCAATACTTAAATATACACAAAAAGTAGTTTTTTTCTAAACTTGAGAAAATAAAATTCTGTTTAAAAGTCAAATACAGAGATCTCAAAATCCGTTGAATGAATGAAGTATTTTATCCTTCTATTCAATATCATTTTCGTATCACTTCTGTTATGTGAATAACTTTGAAAAAGGAAAAAAAAGTATAAAGAAAACTTTGAGCCCATACAAAATGATTACTATTTGATTACAGTTTTTAAAAATTCAAAAACGCTCCCAATTTTCAAATATATTGTTTATAAGCGAGTATTAAAAACTCATTTTCTTTTAAGATATGATCATAAAATCAGTTTTCTTTCGACTAATCCATTAAAACAAAATTCACCCAAAATATTGTGCATTTATTCAACTATTTTTCAAGTAATTCAATACCTATATTATTGATGTCCCAAATTTTCTTAAGAACTCATTACTTTTTGGGATGAGATAAAAATCATGAACAGAACAGAGGGTAAAAAAGATTGATTGGACTATAACTATACGGATAAGAGAGAAAAAAGGACTCATCGTTTAAATTGCTTGTAATTTTTGTAATAATATTTAAGCCCAGAATTCATTATTATTTAGTTCAGTAAAAGAAAAATAAAAATTCAGTTTTTAAAAAACTCTATAATTGAAATGCATTTTACAATTCAAATGACTCTATAATTGAGTTTTCAATTTTTTTCTCGAGGTTTTGAAATAAAAAGTTTTCAAATTTATTCTTATGTTTTATTGCTATCGAAAACAATTGACTTTCACTATGAATTCGAAGGTAAAGGAAAAAAAAGAGTTAATAAAGTATTGAGAATTTTTTTGCCGCAAAGTTGATGATAAAAAATGATTAAATGGTAGGAAATATTTATGTCACTCGTATTGAAATTATGAGTTATTTATGCATTTATGTAAATAATTGATGAAATTTATTATTATTTATCTTCATTATAGTTGGTATGAGTCACTTGTCAGAATTTGATTACATATTTGTGTTCGTTTCGAAAGTAAATGCTTATGAAATATAACTAAATAAGTGGAATAACTGTCACAGTAATAAAGCACAGGTTTATTTATCAGTCACTGTAATAAATGAATAAATAATCAAATTGTAATTGAATTGTTGGCCAAAATTCTTTATGACATGTTTGGGTTAAATATTTTTAACAATAAAAACTATTTTTTTCGGGATATTTTTCTAAGTTTTTGAAGAGTTGCTTATATTTGAAGGAAAAATATCTAAATAAATAAATAATAGTAATTAGACTTTTGTGTTCAAAAATTTTACTTCAGGTTTGAGAAGAAGTTTTCATTTATAAAAAAAAAGTTTAAACTATTTTTTTTAAATTTTATTTTTCAAGTTTTGAAATCTCATTCATTAAAGTAATTGAAGTAAAAATGATTTAAATTACTATAAAAATAGTAATCAAATTGTTAAATAAAATTAATTTCTTAAAGTTTATACTTTTTAATTACTTAAAATATTTTAAAACTCATTTATAAACTAAATTAAAAGACTATTAAATAGTAATTAAATTGTCGACCGAAAAAATTTTAATAACAAAATTGAGTTAAAGTTTTGAAATAAAAAAAATTTTTTCAACTTTTTTTCCGGTCATATTTAAAAAGTTCAAAAACTTGATTTAAACGAAAATTATTTAAATAATTACTAAATAATAATTAAATAATAATTAAATTGTTGGATAAGAAAGATTTACTACAACTTTATGTCAAAACTTTTGATTAAAAAAAAAAAAGAAAATTAGTTTTTTTTCTCTCTTAAATCGCATTTAAAAATTTTAATACATTATAATTGAAGTGTAAAACGAGAGAAGAAAAAGATGAAGAAAAATATGGGCAGAAAAATGAAATAACAAATCATTAATGCATGACTTATATAATAGACTTTTAAGTAGTTTTTAAATTCTTATAAAAGAGAATCAAATGTGACAAAAAAGTAATCAAAATTATAATTTTGTTTCGGGTTTGAAAACTATTTTGACAGTGAATTAGTGCGAAATCAAGTTTTTCTTATCAATAATCGAGTCTATAATTACAATACAAAGAAGAAGATAAAAAAACATTCGTGAAACACTTTTTACATAATAAAACTTTAGATAATATTTTGTTTTTTAAATTATTAAAAGTTATGCACTTCTGATGAGCATTACATGAATTAAAGCCTTAATAATTGAGATCAATCTGAAGTATTTCTTTTAAAATTTATTCGAAACAAGAGATTAATTAAAAGCCCTTAAGCTATGTTTGAAAGAAAAGGAGGAATTAATAAATCATTTTTTTCTGAATTTCAAATCTATTCTGATATTATTTTATAGTGTTTTCTAAAATATGTTTCAAAAATATGGTCTTAAGTGGTCTTTAAAGCTGTTGTTTTAAAATAGACTATAATTTACTGTTCAGTTCAATAGTCGGTCTTTTTTTCGATACATTAGTGGCAAAAGATCTGTTCTTAACTCTATCCAGGATTTCATTTAGATTTTTTTGAAGTTAAAATTTTTATTGAACTGAAACTTGAATTTTTTGTTTTTGACTACATTTGTATTTTTCTTTTGAATCTGCTGTGGATTGAGTTCTTTTGGAAAGTTTATGCAATTGTAGTCTTAAGTCAACAAACTTTCAGCAAATAAATTAATGGTTTAACTTTTCGGCTCAAGTTTTCCCGAAATATTTCATTCGAAAAACATTCTTATACCAAAATTGAATTATTATTTTCCCACAACTTTGAATAAATTTAATAAAATTCAGTAAAAAAAACT
This sequence comes from Malaconothrus monodactylus, assembly GCA_034697245.1. Taxonomy (NCBI): domain Eukaryota; kingdom Metazoa; phylum Arthropoda; class Arachnida; order Sarcoptiformes; family Malaconothridae; genus Malaconothrus; species Malaconothrus monodactylus. The sequence continues at coordinate 1,703 of JAQIWZ010000809.1, read as the reverse complement.
TGACGTCAAAAAAACTTGAGTTTTATATTAAAAAATAAAACTAATATTTTTTTCGCTGCAAACAATTTGATCCCTTTTATTACTATTAAACTCAATTTAATATGTATTTGAATGCATTTAAAATGTTTATCGTTACACATAACTTTATTCTTCGTTGTATTTCAGGTCAAATATATGCAAACATTAAAATTTAATTTAAAATTTAATTCTATTTAAGCTTTATTTACAACGAAAACAAAAATTTGAAAACTTTTATTCTCTAAAGTCTTACAACATTTAAGCCAGAAATCCATTTATACTTAAAAATAAGAAAAACAAAAACTTTGAGAGCATTCTTGACATAAGCTGATTATGAAACTAATGGATAAAGAATTTTGAAGAATAGTTTATCATAAAAATAAATTATTTTTGTTAATTAATTGGTTTATTTTTCATGAATTATTCTTTACAACTGAAGACAAGGCTATTCTTAAGCTCATAGAATGGATTGTTTGTTAGCATAAAATTAAAAGCAAATAATTATTTTCTTTAAAACAACAATTATTAAAGATAATTATCTTATCAATCAATAAAGAGGCTTTTCAATGTTTTTCTCAGCGATTCATATCTGAAGATATGTTTCAAATAAACAATTTTTATAAAAAAAAAAGATCGAATTTATTGATAATATATTTAAGATTAATTGAGTTTGTCTTAAAAATTAAGTCCGAATTAACTGTAACTTGACTTAACATGAAATCCTTGTTATTAATGATGCGTTTATTTTAGCCTAAACTTAAAGTATGATTTTGTCCTTCGAGCAAATATTTTCAAAAAATGTCATTAATTTGAACAAGGCTTCAAGAAGTTTGACTCCTAATAGTAGGCACGTGTTCTGCAGTTTGTCTCAAATTATTATATTTTCCTAAATTTATTTATGAATTCATTACTATAAATAGTTTGAAAAATAAATAATTTTTAAAATTGTTTTTTTAAGTCTATTTCTCATAACAAAACTATTAAAATTTTTGAGTTCAGAATAATTATTCACTGTTTGAGTATTGAATTTTCATTTTTTCAATCATTGATTTGTGAAATAAATACTTTAATTGAATTTTTTCCCGTTTTGGTAGAGTTTCGTAAGTATTATGAGATCTTTGATAACAAATCTTATCTTTAGATATGAAGAAATTTAATTCTAGTTCTGAAATCTTATTGAAATACAAGAGAATATTCTGAACTTGTTTTTTCTGTGAATAAGACTTCTAATAAAGTTAAGCAATTTTTTATGAAAATGAATTTAAACAGAGAAAAGGAGGACATGAAGAAAAACAAGTAGAGCTAAAACCTTGTAAAACAGGGACTTCAAGATTGATGAATGAATGGAGAAGTGCTTCAAAGCTAACGAATCCTGAGAATTGAGTAATACTTTTATAATTAGGGTTTGACAGCAAATAGTAGAAAAAAATGCACTACAGAGAAAAAAATTATTTACAGCAAATTATAAGCCGAAGAAAATTTCTTTGAAAAGAAAAACTTATTCCAGACATTCAAAAAACAAATTCATATTTAAGTATTATTTCATTTTTCGTCTGTATGTAAATAGTAATTAAGATGAGGTATTCCTAAAATTTTATTTTATTATTTTTTTTGTTCATATTTTATTAATTTATGTTAAAGTGAAGGCAAATAATATCATAACTAACAATGAGATAAGCGATGAC
>JAQIWZ010000808.1:0-15650 GCA_034697245.1 Malaconothrus monodactylus | reverse complement strand
ATACAAAGTGAAGTCATATACAAAGTGAAGTCATTCCGATAATGTTGTACTCGATTGAGTGGGTGGTTGTATTGGGTTTTGCCTTTTGTCAATCTGTGGTCCGAGTGTAAAGGTGCCCATTGAGGGTGAAGAGGAGAGGAGGTCGAGAGCGAGGGAGGTCGACGTGCACTAAAGTGTTAGAGCGGACATTTAGCACCTAATAAATCTTGTCTCTATTCAGTTACTACTATTTACAAGTTGTTCAAAATAATTTTCTTCAATAACTCATGTATTTTTTGTTGATAAATACCTACTCTCGAGTCAAGTAATAATAATGCACTTGAATATTAGAAATATTGAAAATATAAAATAATATTTTTTAGGATTTAAATATTAAAAAGTGTGATAAAAAGTGAGTCTAAACTAGCAGATGGTCATATAGTGAGACGAGGCGAGACCGGACGCAGTACTCAAAGATAGGTCTTTGGTAGTGCTCATGTCAGATTGGCTTTGCAGCTAAAAAATGGTATTGCATTGCAGTCTCGAATCTTGACACAGGATTCTAAGGTGGCTCTCACAATAGATGGGCGAGTCGAGGGTGACGGCCCGCAACACTAAGTTCACTACAACGTCTCATCGCAACGTTCGCCAATTTGGACTTTTCTCAAATTTTCTACACATGAAAAATTTAGAGACAGACAATTGTAGAAAAGTTTGGAAAAATTTGAGCCCAACTCTCAACTTCCTGGGATGGTCACTATGAGAGGTGCAGCTTTCATATAAGGGGACAATGTTTGCTGAGAGGTATATGTGGGACATATGGGGGCGATCGCTATAACGGTTTTCTGTACTGTAGTTAAGGTAAAATACATTTAAATGATAAAATACTGAATAAAAAAATTGAATTTCAATAAAGCTTTTCCTTCAATATAAAGAATATATAGAATGGTAAAAAAGCATTAGTAATTTGCATGAGTAAAAGCTGAAGCGCACAAATAATACATTAAGTATGAAAGGAAAATGAATGTACGCAACGTAGAAATGACTGTACGCAACGTTGAAATGAATGTACGCAACGTTGAAATGAATGTACGCAACGTTGATTTGAGATATAATCATGAATGTTGGTCACGTAAAATTTAATAAGGATTAATTACCTGTATTAATTGTGTTTGTATGAGCGTCTGCAACAGTTTGCTTTTCACCGGGATTTCTACTGCAAGGACTCAAACTGGGCTGACGTGAAGTGTTGAACAAATTTTGTTGACTATGATGAGAATGGAGGCGATGGTGTTTCAATTTAATTAATTTATGTCTTTGAGAGCTGTTTATAATACTAGGCGTTTGTTTACGCAAATTAATAACCGGACTTGTGTTCGACTCATTTATATTATTATTATTATTTATATTATTGACATCAATATCAGTTTCATTTTCTCCACTAATAACAGGTAACTCACGTTCGATATCATCTAAATCGTCATCACTAGCGTTGTTAAAAGCATTTATTCTACAATTTTCTTTATTACTACACGAATTCACTTTATGAGAAATAAACTTTAAAATATCTGCTAAAGCGAATTCTCGTTGACAAACACCACAAACTAAAATATCCTGACATAACAACTGCTGCTGTTGTTGCTGTGGAGAAGATTCTGTTTGTGTCCCTCCAACTGTTGTTGCAATAGTCGTCGTTGATAGTGATGTTTCTTCTAGAGCTAAAAGAGAACCGAAAGAAAGCATTACTTTAAGTGCTTCACAACTATTACTTCAACTTTAAAACTAAAGCAAAAAAAGTCGTAATAATTTAACATTTTATTTGACAGTTAATTCTCGTGACAGCAGTACTGATGACAAAAAGTGGACAACTGTCGCAAAAGTTAAACTCATATCTACTAAACCTCTGGTCTAGACATTTATAGGTCATTATTGAAAAGTTAGTGGACCGGACCAGACCTTGAGTTTAGGTAGTATTCGACGGAAAGGACCTTCGCTTCGCTCATATAAATATTAACAAATACTAAAATTCACAAACAGTGACTCTAACAGAACGAACATTTACTGACTGCTCAATTGCCTGTTGGACGGTCTAAAAGTTATGCGTAAAGTACTTCCAACTGACCATAAGTTGTTTACAACTGTTATTGATATTGCAAGTACTGACTGTTGTAATCATATTTAGGTCAACCGGATGACCATCACTAAAGTTAAGAGCAGAAGAGCTATGCATTTGCTCTTTTTTGTTACAATAATTCAATTGAACAATACAATAATCACTCATTCATTCGAATACATTCATCATCAAAATCGAATTTACCGTATTTTTGACCAAAGGACAGTTGACAATATAAGTAGAAAAAAATAATAATAATAATAATAATAATAATAAGACTTTTGATTCGCAGCTGCAAAAGACTAGCAATACTAACAATATCGTTAAAGTAATGTCTGATTGCATGAATATTTTTACGGTTGTTGTGATAGCAATAATGGTAATCATCATAAGGCAATGTGCATAACGTTTTGTTTGTATGAATGTTAGTCTCAATACATGGATGTATTCCAATTGATATACAGTACATGAGAAAGCGAATGGAAGCAAAATGGCTAAAGTAAAACATGTGCATCAAAACAAATGCATTTCTAATACATTGGTAAATAGTTGAGAATAGTTTTGGTCTAAACTTTGAAGTTTGGTAGGGGTGTACATGATTCGACATGATTCGAGATCATTCGACATCATAGTATATCATTGTATATCATTTGCTTCAATCAATTCCCAAATGCATTATAATGTAATGCAATGCCAATACACAACTATAGACTACTAGCTCTCAAATGACAAAAGAAGCCCAAAAGGGAGAAGAAAAGAATCCCATTCGCATTGAAGGCATTGATAGTGATTGCGAAACTATTGAGTTGGGGTATTATTGCTCATCAACTAGGAGTCTGAATGCAGTGCTGGTATTGTACCAAAACTAAAGTTAGCTGTTCTGTTCTACTATTCGAATTGAGGTTTGGGTGTGGGTCCAACTTTTCATCTCATTTCATCTCAACTCTATTCTACACGTGTGTTTTGTCAGAGACTCCACTCAAAGCATTACATAAGCAAATACAGTGCGAGTTGAAAACTGTAAATACAGAGCTCGTCTTCAACAGTAAAAGCAGTGCAAAGCAGTATAAAGACTCTCAAACCCTACACCGAATCTTCTATAATTAGCTGGTCTGCAGCAGGACCTGACCTTAACTGGCGAAGAAGAGAAGTAGCCTAAAACTTATTTTTAGCATAACTACTATCAACCAAACATGAGTTGATCCAAACAGCTATACAGCTATACTGTTAAACATAAGCTAAAATGAAGCTCAAATGCATGCGAAGAGTGCATCCGCCAAACAGAGGCAAAGCATTACTTCTTGGCATTACAACGCTTTACTTTTAGGTACCTTATGATGCGATAACATAACTCATGATAAAAGTGCGTAATATAAACATTAGAGAATTGCCTACAACTAACTAATGCACCTCAAAATGCCCAAAGTTGGCGCTCTCTCACTAAAAACCTACTCATAGGGAGAGATGGCTATTGAAAATCTATTGTTTCATTTGGGTGGTTATCAGGTCAAGAAAAGGACAAAATTTATTTTACTTTTTTTCAACAAAACAACACCCAATTTCCTCCCAATGAAAATGTAACCTCTATTTAATGATGCGCTCAATAATATTTAATATGACAAATAGAGTATCAGTAGAAAAAATTTTCAACTGCCGAATGAATATTCCTAAACATAATATTGCATAAAATAAATGAATGAAAAAAAAGAGGAAAATAAAATCATTTTCTGGCAACAAGACTGAAGCTGTAATTTTTGTAAAGCGACAGTTCCTGAGGATTGAAAGAAGTTTAGAATCTCTGAAAAACGTTATAAGTTTGCATAGCATAGAACTTAGAGAATATACTCTAGTGAGCGAAGTAGCGTTATGTATATTATATATTATAAAATAAAAAGCAAGCATTCCCTTAGGATAAATTCGTGACTTTCTAATAAGACAAGAAGCAAAAGGGGGCAAAAGAGCGAAAAAGAGAGCGAGAGAGAGAGCGAGAGAGTGAGCGCAGAGGCATAATAACGGTGAACACATATATAACCAAATGTGTATAAGTGTTGCCATAGAGAACGATATGAGTTGCACTTATGCAAATGAAATGGTCATAAGCATAATCATAGAAGTTTGTGCTTCCTTTCAACTTTCTTTTTGGCTCTGGCTCGGGCTTTGAGTAAGCATTTTGGCACTAATATAGCCATTCGTTGTTCTACTTTGCAGTAAAAGTTATATAAATATAACAACTATAAGGCCAGTGAACATTAGGGTCTCAAATAAATAAGTCAGTAGTCAGAAGTAAAATATTCGAATCTTAGCGAATATTTCCCATCAACTCAAGAGTCAATCTTTTAGTAAAGAGTTTCCATCAATTTTGTCGTTTGTCGTGTCGTTGCGGTCAATCGTTAGATAGCATGAAGAAAGGTATAGACTTATGATTAAACTCGTGATCCCTTAAGGGGTGCACCAGAACTGCATTACATTACCAGACGAGAAGACGCAATACAACTGCAATACAATATCTCCCTTTCACTCGATATCTCTGTTTCTCTCCTTTAGAGTCTCCCTGCGATCCCCTCTTAAGGCAGTGATACCCCCTTCCATCCATTTCTTTTCTTTCTCTCTCTCTTCTCCCATGAGGATCTTGAGCAGCCCTACAACACAGGGGGACAACAGGCGGACAACACAACGTGAAAGGCGAATGACCGGCAATTGAGTGCTGAATTTTGGGCCTCTTTTCCATTTCCTAAACGTTACGTATAAATACTACATAACTGTCTGATGTGATGACCTAACATTTTGGTCCAAAACTGTGTTTTGGGGGGGATTACAGCCAGAAGGGAATCAACTAAAGAGAGCTTTCAAGCATTTCTAAGCTTTAGAGGGACGAAGCGAAGGTCGTCGACCGCGGGACCAGTCGGGATGCCGTCAGAGCATTTCAAAGTGATAGCAAAGTTGAACTAATGAGGGCGAAACAAATACTGTGTAATACTGTACGCATAATCCTTGTGGCGGTCACTCGTCTCTGTTTTTCTCCTACTTATGATTAAATAATGTGATAATTTTATGTGAGGAAAGAAACAAAATATTTTTGAACAAAGACGTATAGCGTTGACCTCAGATTGACTCAAAATATATATATACAGTGTGTATATATATATCGCATATATCTGTGTCTATAATTTATAAAAGTCTTGTTGTGGGCTTTGCGCGTGTGGTCGGATAAGACTTGGAATATGAAAAGGTCATCAAGTTATGCAAGTGATGGAATGTCCACCCGGGGGAACAAATCAGACCAGTTTTAAAAAGTTTTAGCTTAAAAAAAGATGTTTGCGCCGCGTGATTGTGCCCACAGGCAGGTGCTTGACCGTCCATCACATCTACCTTTACCAATGCTTTGCCATCCAATCAAGTGGTCGGTCGAGAGGCCGACCAACTGGTTACACATTTCTCAACTTTTTACATCTAAAGTCATGAAATGCATTATAACATTCAATAACAGATAATGAATGCATACAAATAGCGTATAACATCTCATACATGCGTCACAAATATTTATTATTGGGTCAGTGTTCGGATCGCTTTGAGATTTATACTTATCTAACAATTGAATTTGCGAAACGAAACTTTTATAAAAAGAGGTCTATTTATTGTAGGTTTACTTTTTTCAATTATTTAATTGTTTTTCAAATAATTACTTTGCTTTACATTTGAAACGTTTGGCTAAATCACTAAATGTTTCGCATTATAAATATATTATATGCCAAAAATTTACGTAAAAAATAGTTTAAAAAAAATAAAAACATTGGAAAATATATTTTGGCAGCTTTTGAGACAAAAACATTTACAACAACTGTCACTTTAATAAAGTTTCGCTTGACTTAAGTAGATTCTATTGGAGTATAAATTGGTTCAATGATCAATTAAACATTTTAAATATTTTCATATTTTAATTTAATTAAATATTTTAAATATTTTCATATTTTAATTTAATTAAAATAATAATGATCTCAACGTTATAAGAAAATCATTTAAAATAATAGAAAGAAAAAGGTTGTAGTAATTCATTTGAAGCATACATACACTAAACAAAATGATAAGATTGGGCAAAATCATAAAAAATACTAATTTAAAAAAAATACGTAAATACCCTCAGCCTTAAAAGCATTAATTTTATTTGAATTAGTTTATCAAATATGTGCTCAATTTTTTCATTTAATTTTTTTCTCTCTCTCTGAACAAAGTGTACTTATATTTGAAACGATGTAAATTTAATTCACTTTTCATAATTAGATCTTAACTTTGAAATAATAAGTTGGTTAATAACACATCAATTAGTAAAAAATGCTAAAACGTTTGTTAAGCATAATTATGAATGTTTAGAAACGTGTTTTTCATTATAATTTAGTGTATGTATGAAATGCAGTCGCAAAATATGTCATACAGTAAAGGATGTATAGGATGTACAAGTTTTTTATATATAAGAGTACACTCTTTTCAAATGCTTAGTTCAATACAAATATGAGGTCAAGTGGTTTCGCAGTTCCCTCACAAATATGCAAACATTTTACGGAATATTGCACTGTATTATCAAGTCATGGAAAACCTAAAAAACGTTTTTTGCTTTGTTTTATTAGAAGGCGTTTCTGTATTTGGCCAAAGAGGGGGTATTTTAATATTTGTTGACCTCAAGGTCATAGCGATGGCTAGAAATATATATTTAAGAAGTGTTGTAATGCATCATAAGTCTTGAGTAACAAAAACTGAATCCTAACATAAATTTTATAAAAATTTCACAATTGTGATAGTGAACTACCCCTACAAAGAAGAGCTTCATGTAGAGATGGACCGGGACTTCGAGACACTCCCAATTGAGTACCAAGTATTAGATGAATGCTTAAGGTTTGCAACACATTCAACTACACATTCAACTACATCCTACATTGATAGTCATGGTCATTTAGCCAAGCCTACGCCAACATTGAGGACATAGAGTTTGTGGGCACACACCCTATTCACTACTATTTAGATTTGATTTTATTTTCAGTTTTATTTAGAAACTGCCCAAAAGTCGTACGAAAGAGGAATAAAGAGAGAAAATATTAGAATAATATTAGAATATATACAATTTTGTGAATATTATATATGATTATATGATTTAAAAGGAGGCCTCACAAACTCACAACTCCATAAGACTCGCATTTGTTGCACAATTTTTACCAGTTCTCCCCCAAAATAGCCCCCGTGTGTTGCTTTATGCATAAATTGAATGGATGGTGCATTTGATTAGGTCAACAACACATCATGTGAGTTAAGAGATGGATGGCTCGATGGGAACCCCAAATAAAAATATAGTAGCCCTGCGTTAGGATCAAAACGTTAGGGGAGAGTTTGGTTGAGATTCTTTTACAGAAAAGGCTCTCTTATATAACAAACATTTACTGCTATGAGACATATAATACTTATATAAAAGTTGGTTATTTCATAAGACTCTAAGGATATAAATATATATTACATAAGTTTAGCTTCAAAAGAGAATAGCATTAAGTGAAGGTAGGGCAGAGCTATGAAGAGCTAAGAAGAGCTATGAAGCCATGAGCGAAAGGAGAAGCTGCTTCAGGAGCAACAGGAGCATCAATATGATGATCATTCCTTTAATATTGCCTCAAAGCAATGCAACGCCCATTTAGTGCTAACTAAGAACTACACTCAAAATAGTTATATAATCATTCCTGGAATGATTAAGAGGAAGGGAAGAGTTGCTATACGTTTAGTTGCTCTTCAATTTGGTGTCCCATCTCGTACTGTCCGGTGAAAAATTGTCGGATTGACGCCGGACGAGGAAAGAAATGTAAAGGAAAAACGTGAGGGAAAACAGTCGTAATTCATATCGATAACTGAACAGAAAATGTGGCGGACGTGTCGGTCGCGCCCTATGACATCACTAAGTGAAATAAAAAATTTGTCGATTGCTAGTTCAACACAAGGGCATAGGAAAGACAAGAATAGCCTCATGAAAGTAAAAACGATAGCTTTAACAGTGAGAGAGAGAGAGAGAGAAAAAGAGAGAGAGAAAAAAGAGAGAAAGAGAGAGTATTACAGAATAGCGCAATTCTAGTGTTTCGGACCCCCACCGGATCAGGTGCACAATAAATTCCTTTGTCAAGTTTTATTTTTTCTTGACCTTCAGCTTTTTTATTCCTATTGCCTCAATGTGGACACGCCGTAAGCAATATTTAGTGGTCCGAGAAGTACTCTGTGCTTATATGGCAATAGTAGTAGTGGTAGTACTGAAGTAGTGAAGTATATATACAAACATTACATAGATTGGAGCCTTCATCCTTTCCCCCTTTAATGCAAACTTCTTTCCCCCTTAACATCTGAGCTCTTCTTTTGTACAGGCCTTGAGATATGCAACAGAGAAGTAGCAGAAACAGTACAACTAAAAAAGAAACTTACGACCAATTGCACGGCCGAAGCAAATACAAAGTTAGGCGCAGTTCTGAGCAATTGTTGCTGTGATCGCACTTTTTTAGCTTTTTCACGCTCTCTGCCAAATGTGAGAGAAGAGAGAAAGAGAGAGAACCAAAGAGAGTGTACGAGTGAATGAATGTGTGCGTAAGTAAGAGAGAAATAGATTGAGAGAGGAATTGAAAGAGAGTGAGATGGGGGTCAATAATAAAAGAGAGGGGATCGCAATCAAACGGACCATCATCACCATCATCATGACTGGACCCTCGCACTAAAAAAGGAAATGCAGCTGTAGGGGGTTTCGGAATAGAGGGGTCAACAGCAGGAGAAGGCGATGCCAAGAAATGCTATGCAATGCAATGCATGCAACAACTAAATTGTTTGATATAAAAGCAGCTGTTCTGCACATCAAACATGTTCAAGAGGCAAACCAATGCTTGTATGGTTAGAGCTGATTCCAGGCTATGGACAAACGTTAAGACGCTTCCCAGGACTCTAACATTTTATATATAACATAAATACTTAAACTGTTTGTATGAATGTAAGGATGCAATGCCTAATACGACCTTTAAAAAGAAGAGGCGACCCCTTTATAAAAGCATATTTTAATGCTCACAAGTCTGTAAAAATAAATCACAAGACTCGAAACGCCAAAAGTATGTAATCATACGTATATATGCGCTTTTGAAATGAGTGAGAGAGGGATGTAATTGTAAATAAAAATGTGAGAATACCGGCGAAAATGGCATATTTGCCATCAGAGATGTATTATAATGTTTATATCCCGGCAACAAACTCAATAGCATAGGATAGACTAAACTTTTTTGCTGGACATTCACACCAGTGTACACACATCTGGTAGATAAAAAACGTTCTCGAATAAAGGTACCTGCAGTTATTAGGGGCACTCTTATTAAATAATGTTATAGTAATACTAATAGTGATAGGGGAAGGAAATAATACTAAATAAGTTTAATGTTTGGGCCAATTATATCAAACTATGAAAGCAGCTGCTTATATGTGAGCATATCTGACGAGTATCTGTATATTAAATATATGAAGAATACATATATAACTTGTATGTATGTATGTTTGTGATGGGCACCCAATAAAATGGAAATAAAATTCACCTGGCATTGCATTCAGGCAGTTGTGATCAGCAGTTGATAGTATTTTGGAGAGGAGAGCGCAGTCATCGTGACTTTGGACAAATAATATAACTTATACATGCAATTTATATATATATATATAACTATAACTATATATATATATAACTTATTTCGTCACTACATTTACTATAACTTAGTTTTATTTCATTTCATTTCATTTTTTTTTCATATATATATTTTTCATATACTGTATGTATGTTTGTATAATATATAATATTTTGCGACAATGAATAATAAATCGATTTTAATAGTTGACACGATTACATGCATTTACCGAAAAGGACTCCTAATAATAACAGCAATAATTATAGTGATTCGTCATAAACTATACTGTACTGTCCGTCAAATTTAGATAAAATTTTATAATAAATCAATCTCTAACGTAAATAATTAATTAAAAAGGTTGACGACATTTGAATATTAATTAGTTTGAAGTTTATATTGAGATCATTTGATTACATAAAAAACACAAATATAACTGGTATTTGACTTTTTCGAATGTTTGAAGAAAAAGATTTTGAGAAAAAGATTTTAGGAAAAAGTAGTGTGCATTAAATGAGAAAACCTTAAAAAAAAGTTAACGCATTTGCGAACTTTGCTATACTATAATAGATATTTTCGTCTATAAATTCAAACGAAATATAATGCTTTAACGATAAATAATAAGAGAGAGTGAGCGAGAGAGTAAAAAAATATACAGTAATATAAGTATTAATACAAAACATTAGTAAATGTAATGCTAAAATGCAAGTGAAATGCAATGTGAGCTCCAAGTATGGCAAAAATGAGACGCTTGTGGTATCTCTAGCTATAAGCCCACAACACATATAAGTCCAGTTAGCGATAAAAGTTATGGACTTAAAAAAAAGTTATGCTAACATTTATTCGCTACTTATTAAAACATGTATAGACTCATTGCCACACCCTTTATAGTCTAAATGACCACCAAATTAACTGTTAACTAACTTTATAGTTAACTATAATTAACTATTAAATCACTTTTCATTAAATTAATTGCTAAACAACAATTGATTAGTGTTTACTTTTTTATGAACACAGTATTGAAATCTCTTGATATGAGAAATACATTTTTGAGGAGAAATTGATTCAATAAATTAAAATAAGATAAACAGACATAATAATTTAAAATAAAATTGACTTACAATTGACTAGTCGTTTGCGCGGTTGAGGGTTTTCTTGCTTCCTTCGTGACATTTTAAGGCGAGCGAAGAAAAAAAATTAATAATATTTAAAAAAAGACGACGACTACGGACTTAACAGAACGGCTGCATTGCGCGCATTGCTTCTCTTCTCACTGAGAGTGTGTATGTTATGTATGTGTGTGTTGTGTATATACTGTATATAACACTCGTATATTTCTGTGTGTGTGTTTGTGTCGATTTATGGCGTGCAATGGCTCTCTAACGTTATAACGAAAAAGATGGCCGGACTTGAAGCCAAGGAAACACCACAAACGCACTATTACGTGATGGTTACGCTGTTTGGAGGGGCAGTCCTGACAATCGACGAACTGAAGACCCCAATGAGCTCAATAAAGCTTATGATGAGAAATGCTCTCAATGCTATCCTTTGCAGCGATAGCCAACTCTCCAAATGTAGCGGTAGTTAATACTTGTGATACCAGAGATACCAATACTAATATTTCTACTATTATTTAAGTTTACGAAAAGACTAATTAGTTTTTCAAGTTGTTTAAAAACTTTTTTCTTTAACTTTTTTCTTTTTCTTTTCCTTTTTAATTGTTTTAATGGATTTTTTTTTCTTTATTAACTAATATTTAATATTGATTAGAATTGTTTTCACTCTTCGTTCAAAACTTTTTACTTCTTATAATATTTTATTGATTACTTGAATGTCATAATAAGTAAATAATAAGTTATAACAATATATGCGCACAAAAGCTAATATTGTTATTGATGTAAATGAGTGTACAGTTGTTAGAAATAAAGTAGAAAATACGTAATAAGTTTTTTTCTGAGTTAGTCGAAAGTAACACAAATGCACACACACTGTGATTGTCTTATTTCTCACATTTATACACTTATCTACTTTTGTCCGGTTCTTATCGTCTTATTTGTTGCTTCCATCAAACGTTTGTACCGTTAGTTGTTTATGAAGTTATGCTATTTTGTCGTAATATTAATTTATTATTAGTTGATTGAGTCGAATGACTTGTTGACATTATAGTGTAGATTGAGTCCAAAGGGGCACTACTAATGAACATGAAAACTAAAAAAACTTTTTTTTTTCGCACAATAAAAACTGATATGTATTGTAAAAGATAAGAGCCGGTCAGTGACACTCTCAACAAATTTTTGTGAGCTTTGATAATAGATTATACAACGTTTATATTGATGTTGAAGTAAGTCGTTTTCGATTGCAGTCTCGAGTTTGATGAGGCGAGACTTATAATGACTTATATAATGAGTTGAATCAATTTTTATGTTGTGCGCGCCCACGACTGGCGAGTTTGGACACCAAATTGAGAACAAGATATATTAACTTTGAGAAAAGTAGCGACTCAACGATATTCAGAAATGGGTATCCGTCACACCACGAATAAAAGTTGGGCCGGACTTGTATTTTAACTTATTTGAAAAGTAGGCCTAACACATACTCGTCATCTCAACTTGACTGTAGATTACGAAATGCGTTTTCACACAACATACATGCGGTATATATGAGAAGAAGTGTCCCTAAAATAACATTCTCGCACATTCGGGTAGGAGAGTGACAGTGCATTACCGTTGCGTTTGGCGAAGTGCTGGTGAGTTGCCTCCACAGCTATCAATGACCGAAATGTATTGCAGTCATTGCAGTCGTCTGGTTGTAGTGGTAGTACTGTATCAGTAATAGAGATTGGTTTAAGTGCGCATTCCCCACATTCCCCATTTACGATTCCAACAGAGGAGTGGTCACGGCTCACACGTCGCCGACCACAGGTCATACCCACACCGAATGATTGGTGTATCAGTTGTTGCAGACCTGAGGGCACTAAAGAAATCATCGTTTGCCCTAAGTCTTAGTCGCACCGGTGATGCGGTGCCGGCTTTTGATATGTTGAATACCTAATAGTAAGGCTAAAAATGATGTATTTCTACACTTTTTCTACACTTTCTCTCAGTAGTAATAATAATGATGAAAAAGTTGATCGCAGTAGCGCTGTATTGACACTAAATGAAGTCACTTACGCTCTTATCCATCTTTTTCTATCATTGTTGCCGATAGTATTGAATGAGAATCCCCTGAACTGATTAGCACATCTTTTTAAGCGTTACTAAAAAAGTTGTCTAACGTTAAAACATTACATCACATCAACTTTTCACTGAAGTGCATCCTTATATCGCGCAAGTCTTTTGCTTCAAAAAACACTAATATTAAAGTTAAATGCCTTGCGATCATATCTCACATTAAAAGCTGTCACATGACTCCATGTACTGTTTGTTTGTAAAGCTTAGAAAAAATATGAATATATTAACTACGCTATGAAAAAAGAAAGCAGCTTTAAAATTGAGAGCTTTTAAGTGAAAAGGGAACGCGCGCTTCAGACAAATTAATGATCTCATAGACTCACTAACAATAATTAGGTCATGCATTCTGTTATGCAATTCTGCATTCTATTAGAGATACTCTTCTGCCATCTTCTGACAGTCTCTTTTTGTTAATACTCCTGTTACTAAAAAAGTTTTTAAAGGAACGAATGCACCCTATTTTTACACGCTTGGTCACAACTGATGTCTTCTGATGTCTTTTATGCGTCATTTAACCACTTTTGGAGTCCATGACCGGATATAAGTTAGATTAAGTTTGATTGCATGACCGGATATAACGCACCAATCGCTGAACATATCACACACAGGTTTCGATTTTTATAAGTGTTAAGCAATGAGATAATTTCAGACTTATTGCTCTCTTTCATCTCTTGTTCTCTCGCTTTTTTTATTTTAATTTTTATGATTACCATAAGGTTTTTGTGAGTAGGAGTTATTGCTATTACCGAATGCACTCAACTTTGCAAAATAGTGACTATTGACCTAACTTTTAAAGTTTTGGGTGGTATTCATTCGTTTGAGATATTATTGTTTTAAAATATCATTTTATGGCTCTCTGTCTCACAACCAGAAGCACACATATAGGGAGTTGTCATTTTAGAGAATTTGACGAAATAATAAGTTGTTAGCGAATTAGTAGAAAGAAAACCCTATCCCTATCACACACCTGTCTTTGTCTTATATAGTATTTGTTGTATTCGTAAATCTTATATTCAGTATTTGGAGCAGAGAAATGGGCAGATATGAGAAGATGAGTGCGAAGACCATTGAAGGCTAAAATAAAGGATCTCGTTATGAGGTCATCTTCGTTTCAAATACACCCAAATGGGTTGAGTACTCAACAAAATTTGTACATTTGTACTCAACTAAATTTGTTTTGTAAAATAATTCACGTAAGCATACAAGTGAAAAGAAGGACAGAGCTCACTGACTGTCAATGTTGGCCCTCAAGGGATATTTGCGACTCGCAGTTGCATTTGATAGCACTTCATAGAGAAGTTCATAGGTTTTGATGGGATTTAATATTGAGACATATTGTTGTTTAGTGAATATTGACGCTTGAATGCTGATGATGATGATGCTAAGAATGCAGTTCATGGTCATATTGATGTGCTCTGTGGGTTTCACTAATAATCAAATTGAGACTTCCTTCTTCAATTCACGCGCTCATCCACTCTCTCTAAAAGAGCATTAATAACAAACTGTCCTTTAAGCTCATATGAGTTTTGCCTAACATTATGCTTTACTTTATGCTTTACTTTATGCTTTACTTTATGCCTTACTTTATGCCTTCTGCTTCTGCATTCTATATTCTATACGCTCTATGGGAAATGAAACACATTGAGAAAATGGTCAATTTTGTGACTTATGAAATGCATGACATGTTTTTCTTCTCTTTTTTGCCGGTGATTACAATCATGAACTGAATATATGATGAATTTCAATGATAGGATCACTTATTGGCATCGCATTAAAAAATATATACAGAATATAAGTTATAAACGAAAGGAAGTGAACAATCACTTATACTTAAAAGAGCGCGACTGATTTAGTTGGATAATAACCATAATAATGTTTAAGACGGCTAACTATAATAATATTACAATTGATAAGTCATTAGTGCGATGAATATTTCTCGTATGTTAACTGATTCATAGATGAGGTCAACGCGTTCCTCAAAGAGCTGCTCGAATGCATCGGTGCTATAATTATTAGCGCAATTTTCTAAATTGATTGCACATATTTATCATAAAGAACAGCAATGTTTCGCTTCACTAGCAAGAAGGAAATGCTATTTACTTTGAGTATAAAACATGCCACACAATAATAATCATCTGAACGTATAGTTAGGTTGTATTGTTAGCTTGAGGTGCTGTTAACACCCTATCTCATACACTTTTACGGTCCGAAACCTTATTATCCATTCTTTTTTTTCTAAGAGTTTTTAAATTTTAATCGATATTTTCATAAATATTCTGTTGATCTTATTGTGTGTGTTCTCAAAATTATATCGAGTAAATGTTGAAATGCAATAACAAAGTTCAAGTATCGACTATTTTTTCTCTCTTGATTATTACTATACAAAAGAAAGTTTTATATCTAATGTCGAAATGCATATAAAACTGAATCGTGAGTAAGTTTAGTAGTAGTAGTAATGATGGATCAATTTGCATATAACTTAAGCAATGAGAAAATAGAAAGACTAAATAAATGAAGCAAAAACGTAATTACGAAAAGCGTGCAAAAAACTGAATCTTGTTGTCCATTACATTGCATCAAACTTAGAGAGTGGGAGATATAGAAAGAGAATTTAGAGTGAATGAGAGAGAGAGAGAGAGAGAGAGAGAGAGAGAGAGAGAG
>JAQIWZ010000807.1:0-15657 GCA_034697245.1 Malaconothrus monodactylus | reverse complement strand
CTCTCTCTCTCTCTCTCTCTCTCTCTCTCTCTCTCTCTCGCTCGCTCGCTCGCTCTCGCTCTCTCTCTTTCTCAAAGCTGAGCCTTTAACAAATAGCTGGAGTACAGTTTTTCACTGTCTGTGCCAAGACTGCTGAAGACTGACTAAAATTCCTGATGCGTATGTCCGGAATATTTAAAAAAAAGTAAAATGTTCACATAAAGCGGTGGGTCTGGTATAGGAACGAAAAGTGAGAAATTGAGCAGAAAAGCCGGAATGCATCATAAAAGATTTTGAAATTTACCTCAATAAAGAGATACGCCCTGCGCCTATTGAAATATTTTCTCTTATTGAACTTACAAATAGAATAGGACTGGACAACACCATTCAAATTTAGTCAAATATCTTCTTAAACCGCTTTTGCTGAGTTTGTCTTTTCAATTCGATCCCATTTTAAGCCCTACTGACCGCCAACAATGCAATATATTTTTACTAAACTATTCAATTGATCTCTGATTTTATGCGTTTATGAAATCATTAAATTAGTTACTATTAGTGTTTTGCAAAATAAAGTTTTAGTTATATTAATATATAAATAGTTAGCTTACTTTTAGAAATTCTATAAAAAGAGTTAGTGTTTATTTTAACAAAAATACGAAATAGATTTGAAATGCAAATAAAATTTAGCAAAAGCTCATCTTATTTATAATAAATGTTTAGTTTTAAAAATTATTGCTCATAAATGTCAGTTTGAGATTTTGCTCAATACAAGTCCATAAGTTTCGGAGCATTGACTATATTTTCGCATTAGACTAACTTTGAATTAAATAAATTAGCGATAATTTTTTGAGCAGTTTTATTCTCAGATAAAAATGAGTATAAATGGATAAAAAGTTGAAAAATATGAATAACTTATATGTCTTAGCTTTATATAAAAATTAGATCTTTGTTTTACTTCAAATTTTTTCAAATTCATTCATGTTCTGATTCAATACATTCTGGAAATTAGAAAGAATTTATGTGTAGATTAAATAATTAAACGTAAATTACTTCAATTTTATAGATAATAGATTTCGTTTCAAATCAATTTTTATCAAAACTAAGGTCTCGAGAATAACAGTATATATAATAAAAAATTCTATGTCTTTGTCTTTCAGTGAGAAGATCTCCAACGAAACTAAAGTAGAATTTCATTAATGTAGACATAATTAATTGTCTTAATTTATATTTTATGCGAGAAAAATAGTATTTAAGGTCGAGAACTGGGGTTAAGGTTAAGGTTAAGTACTTTCCTTCAGACTATATCCAAACTTTGGTCAGTTTAAAAATGAAAAAATTTCGAGAGTGTAAAAGATAGTAAATTGTATGCCTAGAGTAAGAATGGGACAAACGTATAGCGAATGAAAGTATGTAGCTCAAAAATGAACACAAAAATCATTATATGCATTACTCTGCGCTGAAGTCGATAGTAAAAAACAATTCTTTATATAAATTGGTAATATTGATTCTGAAAACTATAAGTTATAAAGAGTGGTTCCTCCCTTGGCGCCATCGCTACTGGACGCCTTGAGATGCCTTCGGATTCATTCACTTGATACTGCGTTTTGTAAGAGAGGCGCACTCGAAGTTATGGTGAATTACTTTTCAAATATTTTGCTGTATATCTAACAGGGATTTGGGAATTAGAATTGAACTCACGCTGGCTTTATTACACCCAATCTTAACTCAATAAACTCTTTTTTTGTTTCCTTTTTCATTTTTTGGTGACGTCCTAATAAAAACTTTTTATTATCTAACTTACTATTCGACAGATATCTCAAATTTTAAATTACCCTCTTTTACATCTCTCTTCAATTCAAACAATCCTTTTCAGACTCAATGTCTGGACTTCTATTATTATAATTGGCTTCTTGTTGTTTAACACCTCTTCTCAAAAGTTTGATTAGTTTTCATGAATTAATTTATAATAAACATGACTTAAACTTAATGTTTTAATTCCATTTGATATAACTCTCAGTCGTCAGACATAAAGATCATTAACTAATAATAAGTTTTTTGCTCCCTTTTCGTGTTAAATCACTTGAATTAAAGCATTGAATTTAAATTGTGTTCTGTTGAAGTCAAAATACAGTTAACATTGAAATACGAGTAACTCTTTAAGTAAATTTTGAGAAAGTAATTTAAATTTATAGTTTTGCTTCATTTTCCCTCATGTTTGATGGCATAATGGCCTAATGAAAGACAGGAAATTTAATTTATCTATCACTTAATACCCATCAGACGGGATGTATTTCAAGATCATTAGTTCAATGCTTGATTTCACACCATTTTTCAACTACCCCTATATTAGATTCTCTACATTTAAATGCATTTTTTAGGATATTAACAAATGCCGAGTTTCTAACATTCGAAAGACTTGTGAACTCTTTAATATTCCATATTTTGTTTGGAAATATATTCACTTTTTATTTCTTCTTTCCATTACTTACATTTATGACAAGTCTTGAATGAATAATTAGCCTTTCAAATGAAGAAAAACCAGAAAAAAATGTTTCAATTTTGAATTACAAACTGGAAAATAGGTTTAAAGTTGAAATTCCTCGAAAAAATTCTTTAAAAAATAACTTTCTTCTATTTAAACCTAAAGCTATTGAAATTTATTTTGAAAACCTTAAACCCAAAATTCTGAAAATCTTTTATCAGATTTATTCGCATGAATTCAATTATTTTTCCTTTTCGTCATAAGTTTGCAAATTGTTTTGTTGCGAGAATTCGATTATTATTATCTCTTTTTTTTCTTATTTACTAAACTTAAAATTAGAGTTCATACAAACCGAAAACTGAATATTTGCAATGATAGAAAGCATTAGGTTAAGAATAGAGGAGAGTCTTAGTTTGTTATTGCACTTCTATTTTTAAGCCCATATAATGAATTGTCGACAGTTGAGTTGAGTTGATATTGTCTCAAATCATTTAGTATTGCGAGAGCAGATGCAAGCAATTCAATCAAGTAATTTACTTCATTTTCTTTTATTTCTCGGTAAACATACTTTTCTATTAACAGCACGTATTGCTCACATCGTTGTCTTTCTTCAAGTTAATGTTTCTATGACTGCATTCTATTGTTGCTCCAAACTTCCATTCTTTTGCTAACTCTTATTAACCATATGAATACCTCTTCAATTTTATTATTTTTGCTTTATTTTACTCTTTTGAATACATTTTAAATTATTTTTAATTAAGAAGACAATACCACTTTAGTTACCTAAATCTTGATCGCATTTCAGTCTTATTAACGAAAATGGTTTGTAGTGATAGAATGTGATAACACAGTGAACACATGCTGCGATTAATAGTGCTTAAGAAGTTGTATTGCTTGCAATCTGAACTTTTTTCCTGATTCGGTAATACTAAACAAAATGTATTCGTTAACCAAATAAGTCAACATAAGAAGGGTTTTATCGGTCAAAACTAAATTAAATACTGTTATTGTGATGCAGTAAGGCTTTGAATTAATGAACTCATTTCTTTGGAAGGATATACAGGATCTTGTATAATAGAAGGTAAAGTATTTCCAATTTTATTATATATTGGAGCAAGTGTAGTCATTTTTAGGTTTTAATCAAATTTTTAATTAATAAAGTAAACGATAATCAAATTAAAAAGTTTAATCTACAGTAATTTTAAATCGTTATGATCTTTATTATATAATTATACTATTTTCTCGTAATTTTTATTTGAAATATTTTTTTTTCATTTTACTCTATTTGAAACTTTTAACTTTATTCTTGAGATGTTTCTCTAATTATTCAAATAATTAATGGACATACAGTAATAGCAAAGATACTATTTCGAGATTTCTAATTACAATAAAATTGAACAATAATTCACGTTTGAAACAAAATTAGCTCTAATATAATTTGTTGTTTAGGCTATAAAACTAAAGCACTTCTTTCATTAGATCATTGAATTAGCTGTAATTTTAGACTAAGCTCATTAACTACGAGAGAAAATTATTTTATGCCAACAGAATCAATGGCTTCTTGTCTTTTGAATCATCAATTTTGTTGTGTTATTCGAATTCTTTAGTTGTTTTATCGAATTCTTGTTTAGTTTTAATCAATTGCATAATAAAAGAAACGCAATGTATGTAATGTTATGCATACTTTAAGACACATCAATTATAGTAATTCAAGCGCTATGTTGTTAGACAGCAATCCACTATCACTACCACCAACTGTATAATGAAATTTGTGGCACTGCTTGAGAAACAGTTTATCTTATGTCTCATCTCATGTCTCCTAATTGTGTGGTTTTGGGTTCTTTAGCGTTAAGCTCGAGCTCGCATTACGAGTTGCTATAAGTAAGGCTTTTGACAAATGGTTTTATTATCACAATAGCGCATCTCATCTCGCATTTCTTAAGAAAATAACTAAGTTTGACACCAAACATATAGTAAATCAAATGTAGTCAAAACGTTTCTCATATCGCAAATCCAAACATTTGTTTTGATTTGATCACACTTTTAACTATAATTTGCCGCACGATTATTGCCCCCAAACTTACTTTCCATCAATGGTCATCTTTCTCTAGAGTATTATTATCATCACTATTTGGCCATTGCTTAGATTGATCCCAAGTGAAACTTGAAAAGATTGGATTCATTTTGAAGTTTCTCTTTCTCTTAAAGACATATATTAAGCTTCACTGCATTACTGGCCTGTCTTACGTCTCTCAAAGCACATTCAAAGCACTTCATTCTATTTCCTTTGAAATTGTTGGCAATACCAATACCAATGTTATATACATTAGAATTGTGAATGATGTGAGTATAAAGAAAATGTTCAAATGTTTGAGAGGTAGTGCAAAACCATGTCTTTGTCGATGAGAATACGAGTATAAAAACTCTGTTGCATTCCCTAAATACAAATAATTTGATAATTGCATGAACTATGTATTGCTTTTTTTTGTTGCTAAACTAAAGTATTTATATTTATTCTGACAAAAAAGGAAATACTCTAAGAGTTTGTCATATGAAATGATTTATAGATCACTAACAAAACGATGTGCGCCAAAAGTAAATAAAATATTCTTTTGGTTTGTTATTGGTATATATGCGTATTTTTTAACAGTAAAGATATACTATATGTAATCTGTATATGACCTGTTCTTATCTCACTTTAGTTCACTTGCAATAAACTTGTATTCTTCAGAAGCTATTTTACTTATTAAAAATTTATTTTTTATTGAGAACAAATATTAGATATCTTTCTCAAGTTGTTTTTTCTCGGAAGCAAAGCATTAACAAAATGACGATTTATTGAGAAATTTTGTTGCAATCATTTCTCGTAATGAAAACTTTAAAAAAATACTATTTTTTTTATCAACAACTAATTATTGAGTAAAGTCGAAAAATTGTTTACCATTTATTGAAAGCCATGTACTGTAGTGAACAACCGCTATTCAAAATGATATCTTTAATTATTATTTATAAAGTCATTATGAGATTTGCTTTAATGTTTAAAGTGTTTTTCCGATGAAAAATAAATACAAAGAGAATATTCTATCAAATATCTAAAAATTTTCTCCATTCAAAGAAAGCAAAATTTGGTGACTTCTCTACAATTACAAACAGTTTGGATTATATCCAGAATTGAGTTCAAGCGATTTTAAACAAAATAACAGACTTATATTTGTTGATATTTTATTATGAGAAGAAAAATTTAAACTTTAAATTAAATGTTTATACATTTTGTCCTTATTTTCGTAGACTTGTCTAACTTATAAAGCCTTTTTGTGAGCCTTAAACACAGCTTTCAATATAAGATAGTGTGGTGTTGTGCATAAGCTTTAATTTTGTTATGTGCTTACGAGTGCACTTATTGTTTTATCGCCTCAAGCTATCATACCACCAACGTTGAAAACTATATTAACGGTTTCCAATGCCTGTATTTCTTTTGTGGTGTCAAATATATAGATGCGAAATGTTTTTTGTTCTTAATCTTTCTTTATTACAACGTGACTCAAACACTTACTGCCCAAACACTTACTGCCCTATACTATATAAGGAGTACACAAATTTATACATCAATTTTTAGTTTTTTCAAAACTTAATGCGAAGGTCAAAAATAAATTTAATTCCAAATAACTGATTTTTAAATCCAAACAACTAGTCTTATAATTTTGAAACAATCATTATTTTCATGACTTTCTTTCGGATCTATTAATATTTTTCACTTCATATGTTTTGTAAAAAAAAATTCTGTTTTTATTCAACTGAATTTCGTTGATATCAAATTGAGGTTTTAAAACACATCCTTATTTGTAGATAAGTTAATGTCTAGCAGTTTATGTGTCAGTAATCAACTAATTATAGCGATAAAAAAGAAATAGTTTTCGATTTTGAATTTCTTAAACGACTCGAGAAAAAGTTTTATTATCTTTGATAATGACATAATGAACATAATTTGGTTGAATTATCTTTGCGTATGTTTCAATGTCGATATCTAGCGTGCAATTGCAATCTTCACGCCCGAAGGTGTCGGTTCAATATGGAATTATATAAACTTTCTGGTCGGAAGAGCGGCGGAGTTTGTCTTAAATGTCGTCATAACACCGCTGGAAGGCATTGTCACTATTGTAAAGAAGGTATAAAAGACTAAACCAAAAAAAATCTATTAAAAAAATAATAATATTTAAGCTTTGAGGAAAAAATATGATTTAACTAATAATTTAGAATCAATTTATTTATTAGTTTACATTAAATTAATAATACTTGTATTGCAAAATTATCGCTAAAATTTTTAAACAGAAAGCAATAATTATTTAGAATATATCTATGTTTTTGAAAGCACCCAAATATTTATTATTATTTTTTGCAGGATATTATCGCGATCCCACTAAACCCATCACTCATAGGAAGGCGTGCAAACGTGAGTAACTTTGGCTAAAATATGGAACACAAACTTGCAATGTGCACTTTCTGTTTAATGTAAAACTGTGTAAATATAAAGCAAAAATTCATTGTTCGCGAATCGGGTTTGAATTGAACCGACTTATTATAAAAAATCCATATATTATTATTTCCGTCTTATAATTTGTTCAAATTCATAGATACATGAATATGAATACAAATGTTGTAAAATCACTATTTTTGAGAAATAGTATGAGTTTATAACCAGTTTTGTTGGTATAAGTTTAAAAAGAAATTGAAACTGTAGTTATTCTATAAACCGGTTCACTCATTTTTGAGATTTCGATCAAAAAATTAATCAAATACTATAACTTATCAAATTCAAGTTTCCCAATTTTGCGGTAGTTTAACAAGAAATTCGTTGATTAGATTGAACGTTTATCTCTATTGCTTTTAAAACGCGTGAAACATTATTTTTTCTCATTCAGTTAATCCATAATTTATATATTTCTATTATACAGATTAATATTTATTAGAATATATAAATTTATATCATTTTTCGAAACTTAAAATTAATCATTTTTAGTACTGTAACAATCAATGCCGCCTATTGTAAGCGAGTCGATGACAAGCATTCACTATCACTATGTCCGGGATTAACTAAAAATAAGCAATACAAGTAATTGCAATTATTGATATGGAATAACTTTACATTAGTTTACTATAAACAAGTTTAAGATAAAGACAAATCATCTGCTGAAAAATAAGAAAACTCAATTTGAGCTATACTTCACTTTAATTTAACAATAAATTTAACAATTATTGTTATTTTCTGCCTGCAGCCCATTAATTATAGAAAGTCATTTATGGAAATTTACAAATCTTTAGTTACTGTCGATTTTCAGCATTTAAATATATTATAGTTTATTTGGGAATTTTGTATTTACAAACAAAAGTTCTTGAATTTTAAAATTTATTATTTATTATTTTATGACTTTTTTCTTAAATAGTTTTATTGTAGTTGATATAAAGTTTTATTTTAGTCAAATAAACGCAAATTCTAATATATAACTGACATCAGCAATAAAATTCTGGTGACTATTAATGATATTTTCCTCTTTTTTTAAACCAAAAAATAAGTTACAGTTAGATTTTATGGAATTTTTCTTTAAAATTAATTTATTCTTAAATTGGTTCTCATGATCAAAGTGTTAATTTAATTATAAATCAAAGAAATTAATGTAAAATTTAGAGTTTTTTGCTAAAATTCAGTCAAAATTTAAGTAATAGTTTCAATATTTATTTTAAGATGACTATAAAATTTGAATTTCCTGTTGATTGAATCTGTGACTTAGCATTGAGTAAAGGGATTATCATTTTATGAGTAAAAGTTTTATGAGTCGAAAATATAAGAAACTTTTATTTGTCGTGCATATTATTTTATGCTTAGGAAGAAAACTAATTTCCTTAAATTTCTATTCATATTTTTATCACGTTTGCTCACATTTGATTATAAAATTCGTAAATTTCTCAATTGTCAATCTCTTTCATTTGTCTAAGATTTACAGTAAATAAAACTTAGTGTCAGAAAACTCAGTGTTTCTATTTTTGCCAGAAAATTGTTATTTATTTTCGCAATGAATTACTTTAATAATAACTTAAGGGAAATGCTTTGAATAATATTTTATGAACGAATTCAGGAAAATATTTGCTCATTATTTATTTCATAAACAAGGCTGAATACATATAGGGCTTGGAATGAAATTTTAAACTAATTATCACTCTATGAAATGGGTTTGAATGCTTGAGTTTTAATTTGTTGATAAAAATTGGGCAAAATTTGATGGATTTTGAAAATCTAACTTTATTTTTAATTTACATATTTGTTTTGATATTAATTTAATTTAAATCTATGCCTATGAATGTCTAATCAACGTAGAAATAGATTCAAATTATTGAGCAATATATAAACGCCATGAATTTGATTTAGAAAATTACAAAATACTAACAAAATGAGATGATATGAAATGCAATCTAAATATCACATTATATTATATACTAAATATTAAAGAGTAAATAATATTCAATCATTAATTAGAATATAGTTTACTAATACATAGTGTGCGTCATTGAGTAACAAAAAAAGAGAGAAATATTTTAAATAGTAGTTTGTTGCGATACAGTATGACTAACACGCATGTTATCCTTCATTTAACAGCTTGTGATTGTCATCCAGTGGGTGCATCTGGAAGAACATGCAATATAACCAGTGGTCAGTGTCAATGCAAGCCTGGTGTGACTGGACTCAATTGTAATCGATGCGCTAAAGTAGGGATTCAATCAACTGATAATCATACTCGAAATTAATATAAATGTTTTCTTTTTCACATCATTTTATTAGGGATACCAACAGTCGAGATCACCAGTTCAGCCCTGTATAAGTAAGGTTTCATTTGAATTTGAATTTACAAAATACTTATCAAATATAAACCTAGCCATTATCCAAATTTATATCAAATAATTATAATTATCTAATTATTTTCTATGTCTGAATAAAGAAATTCCCCGAAACAATGATTTATCGTTTGCATCTATGGAAACAACACAAGATCCCGGTAAGAGTTAATAATACTATAAGAGTTAATAGAATATCATGAAGTGAATCATTGAAATTGTTATTTAGCAGATAGTTGTTCCACATGTCAGTCCTCAACCAAAAGAGTAAATCTGCGCAAATATTGCAAAAGAGATTTCGGTAAGTCATACAGTCATAGCTCGAGTCACTAGGATTTTAATATCACGGATGAATGGTATGCTTAACTTATGTTTTGATGAGTGAATATCCCTTGGGTTGATCACAGCTATGCCTATTTGGCATAGAGTTGACTTGAAAATCAGAATAAAAGCAATAAGAGTATGACCACAAATGTGCCTCAACTGAGACGTGTATCATTGATGGAGTGCTTTAACTTTAACGCTATGTTAGTCTCAGTAATTCCTGCATCACTACACACTCCGGTGGATATTGAGCCTCACTTTCGAAATGAGTCATACATTAGACCAATTTGGGGAACTCTAATATATCGCAAATATTGCTGTTTTTGCTGCGCTACTTCAATATCTCACTGTTTTGATACTGTTTTTCATCAATAATAGCCAAACTTTGTTGCGCTAGTTGTTGCTTCATTACACCTTATATTTCATTTAGAGACTAACAACACTCTAAGACACAATCTTATGAGTTAGCAGTGATATTACTATAGGTTCATACCAATTTGTCTATTGGTTATGAGAAAAGCAACAAATCATTAATTGCTATTTATTAATATAAGTTATTGAGCGCTCATTTTCTTTTTCCAACCTTTCTTTTAAATGGCCATTAGTTTATTTTCCTAATCGAAAGTCACTATAAGAACTATGTGCTTAACTTTTTCACAGAAAGTCAAATTTAAGTTCAAGCCTCGCCGATTTTATAATTCAAAAAGAGCTCAAGTTTTATTTGGACTAATTCATCAAATATTTTACAAACATCAGAGCTGTCAAACAGAAGTAATTGAGCAGCTTTTTCATAGTTTTCTTAGCTCTCAAAGTGCTCTCTTATCCAATGATTGGCAAACTTTTCTTTATGAGGACCACATAGGAATTGATAGTTTGCAATTTTTTGTTTGACATTTCGCTGATCACATTTATAGAGCTTTATTTTTTCGGACAGTCATTTTCGACTCTTGAGCCATAGTATCGCTGACAAGCATAAAAAGATGTTGACTTTCATCAAAAATAATTTGATACTAACGTTATATACGGATAGTTATATACGGATTCTTGATTGCAAGTTAGTAACGCTCCGCTCTTACTTCAGTGTCTCGATTTTCCAACTTATCTCTCCCGAGATTTTTTCTCTTCAGTTGTTTCACAGATGATGAAAGTTATAGTTAATGGCTTTGGGAATTGGCAGCAGTGATGGGATGAATCCAAAAATTTTATGAGCTGTCTTACTATCATCTGAGACAAAGGGTTGACTCATATCGTTATCATTATGCATGTCAATTAACTTAAGGGTAGCTTTGGGTTAATCATTAAACACAATGCGCACGTACAGTACTATAGCCTCTCTTGTGTACGACTATTATTATCGCAAGAAAACATTCAACTATTAGAAAAATCACTTTTAATGTTTATAAGGAGTGAAGTATTAAAACAACGTATCTCTCGGTTATAGCAATTTTTAATTGGCTCTCTTTCTAATGCAGTAAAAATAAATAACTTTATTCACTGCAATTCTAATTTATTCTATTCAGCTCTCCCTTACTTCAACCATTTCATGTGACTTACGAAATATATCTATAAAAATATATTATCTTAAATTCTTTCAGTACTCTGTTTTTATCATAAAAATAGAATACTCCGTGAAAGTCTAATATAACAACATCGCCACCAAACTAATAGTGTTGAATAATTCGCTTTGTAAACCATTATTTGTGATTGAGATGCTCTTATCGCTAAAGCATGCGAAAGGAAAATGGCATTTAGAAGTGTTGCACAATGAAAGAGAGATGAAAGAGATGAAAGAGAGAGAGAGAGAGAGAGAGAGAGAGAGAGAGAAATAATGAACATTTTTTCATATTATTTTAAGCAATTCAAGGGAATGTACTTTCGAGAGAGACAGTCGGCGATTGGGTTCGTTTTACGATACAAGTAATGCAGATTTATAAACACGCGACAACAAAGTTAAGAAGAGGTACTGAATTCTTATGGGTTCCACTCGACGACCTCGCCTGTAAATGCCCTAAAATTAGAGTTAAACACACTTACCTTATACTAGGTATAAATCTCTATTATCTTCTCTATTCTGATCATCGCATTAAATAAATACTTATTTGTGAAAACAGGTAGCGATGAAAGAGAATCACAGCCTTCGGGTTTGATCGCTGACAGAAGAAGTATAGTTATTGATTGGAAAGAAGAATGGGCTGACCGTATGAGACGATTCCAAAGAAGACAATTCAAAGGAAAATGCAAATCAGATTCAAATGTGTAACTAAAATGTATTATTCATATTATTTGATGGCTATTTAAATCTTCAAATTATGCTGAAAACAAAGATTCACACAATCGCTAAGTCTTAGGACGAGTTAATTGCTATTTAAGGCAAAGCCAAAGTTAGCAACAAAAAAATCTATTTAAATAACATATCTTTTTAGTTTATGAAATTTGTGCCAACATTATAATAATTATTGACATTTTTACAGAATTTCTCGCAGACAATTAATAATTAAAAGTGCAAAAAAAAAAAGTTGGATGTTATTGAAAAAAAGCAAATACAAAATTTTGCTATTTGTAAAATGATGTTAGATATTGCTTTACATTTCTATACAATTAATTTATATTTAGATTAGACTTTAATTTTTGATGTAATTGTAATTTATGGTGCATCGAGTCATCGAGTCATTTTACGGCTACTTATTATTTATAAAATATTACATTACTGTCAAATCAAACGAGCAAAGAGAATAAGTAATATCACATGAATAAGTACTTTGAGTAATATTATAATAGACACTATATTGCTATTCGGCTATACATCAGCATTATTTTAATGCAAATTTTAGTTAAATATCAATCCATCTCCTATTTCGGACATTTTTCATATAAAATTATTTCAACTTTCGCGTTAATATATGAAAATTATCCTCTAAACGAAAATATCTCAAGTGATTATAACTACTTAACAATGTATTGATATATTGATAATTTTTGTAAATTAATATCTCCCTTAATATTGATTGTTATCTTACTTACAGTTATTAAATAATTTTTAAAATTTTATTTAATCATTTTTTTTCGCCAATCGATAGATCATTCTTTTGAATCCACTAAACTTTTAAATTTTTGAAATTTTATAAAACAAATCAATACATGATTACAAATATCAATAAGGAATCAATGTATAAATTTGAAAATAATCTCAAATAATCTCAAATAATCTTGAGTAATATTATTTAATTTGATGTTTTTTATCAAATCGATTAATTATTATTTAATACTCTATAGTAAAAACGTTCAATTAAAATATTGTGCATGAGATTCAATGTCTGACAACTTGAAAATTCTATGAGATTCTACATTTATTATTTCTTTCTTGTTGTGATAACTAATATTTTGATTTAAATAAAAGATCGAAATAATTTTCCAATCATAGACAAATTATGAACACGTCAACTCTTTTGACGATATAAATGGTCAACATATCAAAAGTAACTGTAATATTACTTTTTAACTTTGCTCACGAAAGTGGACTTGACTTCAAAAAATTCCGTGAATAAAGTGAAAGCATTACATTTAATGTATAAATCATATCATATATTGTTAATGTTTATAATTAATTTTCCCTCAATTTCATTTAAACTCAACTGTTTCAGTTCCTATTGTAATAATTAGTGTATGTTTTGATCTTTCTTCTCAATCAAAATATTATGTAAACTAATTTCAATCCATAATGTTTGATATTGTGCTTGTGTTAAACTAAATATTAGTTGATTTCATTGAATAAACAATTTTTGATTATACCAAAAAGTCTTTTTAACTAAAGATTAGACAATATTTTTGAGAAATACTTTTACATTATTTCGAAGTTAAGTATAAATGAAAGCATTCTTTAGCTCTTTTGATAGACAAAGAAAGATATTTGTAATGAAATGAAATCTTTATTTAAAAAGGAAAAGTTAACTTTACACAAGTTTGAAAAACAGATTCTTTCCATTTTTAGCATACTTTTCACAATCATTAAAAGTGAACATTCATTTGATTGCGTTATGTATTGAAAAAATTTTTAAAAAACTTATTTATCGAAAATTTCCGCTGAAATTCACCCAACGGTCTAAGGGTTTAGTGAATTGAATTAAAAAAATTATTTATCTTTAAATCATGTTCACTAATAATGATTCTATGAAATAATGCACGTCAAGCTTTTAAATAAATTCAAATTGTTGCGAACGTGCTATTCTCTCACTCATTAAAACAGTTTTCACAGAATTCGGAGAACTAAATGAAACTAACAATAAATATTGAGTCAACAAATCGTTAACAATTAAATACA
The DNA here is from genome assembly GCA_034697245.1 of Malaconothrus monodactylus. Lineage (NCBI taxonomy): Eukaryota > Metazoa > Arthropoda > Arachnida > Sarcoptiformes > Malaconothridae > Malaconothrus > Malaconothrus monodactylus. The sequence goes on along the minus strand of JAQIWZ010000807.1, from coordinate 1,669 downwards.
GATTCAATATATCAAATCTAAAACTTTATGCCTTGTGTTTAAAGTTTAAACTCAAATTCTCTTTTCGGTTATCTCAGAATTAGCGAATATATTGATAATAGAAATTCTTAAAATTACTTCAATATTATGTCTTTATCACAAAACGATTTGATGATAAATTTTCTATTTGCACTTTGCATTATAGGAATAATGTATATCTTTGTAAGATTAATACAAAAATATATCAATATTTAAAAAAAATAAAGCTATTATTTAGATAATGCTTGTGGCGATTGCATTGATATCATCGAAACAAAGAAGAGAAGAGATGCATAAAAGAGTCGATATTATAATAAAATACCAAAATGACAAACGGATATATGAGAAGCGAGAAAAACTAACAATAAATAAAGCAAATCAACCAAAAAAAGAAATTTATCACATCTATAAGGAAATAGACAAACGTAATCCTAAACAAAATTTATTGCTTGAAAGAAGAGTAGAAATTGATGATAATAAGGGACATATTCTCAGCGGTAATATAGAACACGAAACTCTTGGCTCAAATTCGGACAATACTTGTGCTGAATATATCAAAGAAAATATTGAAGAAATTACAAGATTGTCTACATTCGATCGAAAGGGCAAAATAATTGATAGCTTCACAAAAATGCAAACTTATGGTCCGTTCGAAATGGTTAAGCCATTGAATTATCAAATCGTTAAGTCACTAATTATTCCGATAACAATTCCTATTTCAATGGAAAGAAACCAAAAATTTAAAACACAAGAATCAGTATTAGGAGTAGAGACTCAAACTAAAGAAGGAAATGTTTTAGATGTGAAATTAGACAGCGATATTTCACTACTGATAGTGTCCAGTGAAGCAAATGAAGTGTCAACTCTTGTTGCTGAGAGTGAAAGCAATGTTATTTTAGATACTGTTATTGCCAATGTTCAAGTCAAAGAAACACAGGTTTGATTTGTTAGAAAAAAATATGGATTGCATTATAAAATGATTTATAAATACGTGAATTTTTTCAGGCATTAGTGGCGAATATAGACATAATAGAAATGCCAACAATCGGAAGTCATATTAAAGTAAATTGATTATTTAGATCAAAATTAGTTTTAATTGTGTTTTTTACAGATAAAGGAAGTGCCAGTCTATGTGAGTGAGACTAAAATAAAAGAAATTGAAGGTCCGTTAAATGAATTTGATTCAGTTTGGACTAAAGTTATCAAAAGAGAAGTGCCCATTTTTGTGGAAAAAGCAATTACTAGAGAAATGACACCCGCTTTAGTTCCAGTTTCACTACAAACTACTAAAATGTTGAAAGAATTCATATTATAACAATTCATATTATTTTAGTTTTGATTTTATACCAAAAAAGGATAGAATTACCTATACTTCTAATTATTGCTTAGAATTCAGTATTTGATAATTTGAATAACAAATAATAAAAATATCAAATTCAACATTTACTAAGCATTTCTTGATTTGTATAACGTGTTACTTTTTTTCAAGCTTCGTATTCAAAATAAAGATATTGTTAATAATAATGATTAATTCTATTAATAGATAATTATAAATATTATACAGTCATTACTGTTAATGTCAAACCATTTAATGTCAATTCATTATCAGTGAAATATCGAAAATGCTATGCAGTAAATGAATTAGCAGTCT
>JAQIWZ010000806.1:0-15665 GCA_034697245.1 Malaconothrus monodactylus | reverse complement strand
TCGACTTCTTTGACCTTTTGAAGCAAAGTTGACTCAAATCCTCATAAGACTATAAGTTTTAAGCTATACATTAAGTTTTAGTAATTAAGTATGTTTTGAGTCACAGAATAATGGATTCTTTAACTGAAAGATGTACTCAATTCATGACAGAATAATTTTTGTTTGATCAAAAAGAGATTTTTTTCTTGTTCTTAAAAACTAGTTTATATTTAGAGAAACACCAAAAGGATTTTTTACGTTTTCTAACATACGATCTAACTATTGGTTTTGTAGATATATTGTAAACTACACAATAAGACAAATGTTAAAGTGCATAGAAGTTCCAGTTTTTTTTCTCTCTCTCTCTCTCTTTCCGAAAAGATAGTTATTGTGGAGAAACATTTTTTTTGTGCAGAATAAACAAATCCCGAGAGACATTGTTTTAGAGCAAACAGAGAATACTAGAAAAAAATTATTAGCAATTCAAGTTTGCGAAGAAATGAACAAAACTTCTTTTTCAATTCAAAGCACGCAAAACCCCCAAAAATACAAGTGTCACTTCAGTGCCAATCAATTCTCAAACTATCTGTTTGAATAGATTGAGAGAGTGCGTTTCGAGAATTTAATATCAATTTATTTCACGGTTTTATTTTTAACAACGGATTGAATATTCATTCGATACGATTTTTTTTTCGATACCGAATTACCTAAAAATGTTGGATTCTTTTTTGAAATATCGTAAAACCTTTGCTGTATTATTCTTTAGATATTTGACATTAAACTTATTCTGTATTTTGAGAAACAAAACTGAAATATTTTAGTTTCAATTTAATAACAGATGAATTTTCATTATATTTGATGTGAACAAAAACAGAATAACATATAAAATAATCCATTTGTATAGTTATTGTTTAATATTTGAGATAATTATAGAGATTAAAAAAATTAGAAAAATGACAAAATGACACACTTGAAAGAAAGACACACTTAAGATCAAAAGTTGGGACATTTTCGGAAATATATTTTTCTGTGTGACTTATAATTGAACTTATTTTTTTCCAGAAAAATTTTAATTATCAAATTTGACAACTATTGCAAAATTTTTAGTGTTCACTATTTGAAAATTTTCGATATTTTACTTAAAAGATTGAAATAATTCTTAAAAATTAGCATTAATTAAATTTTTTTTACGCTTTTACATACTTTATAACTTGAATGCATGAGATAAGTGTTAAAAAAAATCAATTTTTTCAAAAATAAAACTCAAAAATTTTAATTTATTGAGACTATTAAAAGTTTTTGAACTTTAACTTTTTGGACCAAAAATGTCTGGTCTTTGGTTATGATAATAGGACTTATCTTTCGAAACAATGAACACTAAGATATATCGATCTTCGCGTACAATTCCATTCATGTGGCGTAAAAGAAAGTTTTCAGTTGCATAACAATAGCAACTATTGTTTTATTACGTGTTTGAATGCATAGCTCTATAGCAATGAATTATCACAATTTCTATTCTATTCTTGTATTCGTTTTATCGCATTTCTCTTTTGGCGAGAACTTTCACTATAAGCGTACAAATGTCACGAAATAATTGGATCGCTTTCTCTCTCTCTCACCTCTCACTCTCTTCAGAATATAAATATGTTTATAAGAGTATTTCAGTTTTTCAACTGAGAAATAGGTTATATCAACAGAATTTCTTCTTGATATTCATTCAAAAAAACTGCTATAACTGAGAGATCTTTATATTATTCAATGTTAGAAATCAAAATTTAAAAAATTTATAACTCAATCATAAACGAAAAATACTGAGATTATATTTGACAATAAATACTTATCGATCACTTTTACAAGAATTTGCAAACGATACCTGAATTGAGAAAAAAATTGCACACAAATAAAAAACATTTGCATTTTGAATGTTTTTTCTATCATTTCATGTCATTATTCATTATAAAACATTTAAAACTTTTTTCCTTTTAAATTATACCTCAATTTTATTCTATTTAAATCTATTTCATGGGAAAAAAATAAGAAAACTTGAAATGATTTCTTTCCCATTTGTAAAAGAAATAAATTATTCAAATCAAGAGTTAATAGAGTGTCACAAAATTGTGAACTGAAAATAAATTCACGAAAAAAAATGTTAAATTATTTACTGAAAAAAAATCTTTTACACTCTAAATGATAATTATTTTTATTTTTGTGTGAATCACTTTGAAAAACATGTTTAGCATTCATCGCTAATATCCCAAAATTATCGATCAAAATGTTTATCGGTTTCCTGTCATATCTATCTATTTCTTATACGTCCTCTCAATGAGTGAACATTTTTATGTGCTCTCTATATAGAAAATACAAGAGTTAATAGTAATAACAATTTTGTGATTATTATTATTACTTTTATTGATGAGTTGAGTTCAATGAACACTTAAGTTATATTAAGCTATAGTATTAGTGATATTGAAGCTATTTTCCATTTAATTTCATTTGCATTTCTGCTAATATTTGCATAACAGAATTGAATAGAAAATAGAGTAAAGTTTTTTTTCATCATTTCTCTCAAATTGTATTATCTGTTTTGTTATTCTGAATACTAATTCTGGATTCCATTTGAATAAATTATCGAAGTTTTTAAGATATTTTTTTGGATAAATAGAAATTCAAATTTGTGAAACTTTTGTTTAAAATTACATTCAAATTTAAAAATAATAAGAAGAAGAAGAAGAGATTTTAATATTTTTTTCAGGGATAACTCATACTTATTTTGTTTCAACTTTAATCCAGATATAATTTTTTTTGTGATAGCATTACATTCTTCGAAAGCAAAGTATTGAACAACAACAAAAAATTCTTATTTTTATAAACCGAGTGAGATTTGATACAAAAATTTCGTTCAACTGTGAAAATTGATATTTCTTTTAGTCGAAAAAACCAAATCTTAATCAGATATTATTGAGAAACAAGTTTTTTTTCTCAACCACAAAACAACCTAAACATTTGATAGGTTTAAGTGAACAAAATTTCGATTAGTCTTTTATATAACTTTCTCGCATTGAGGAAGAATCAAATAAATTGTTTTGTAGTTATGATTGAAATAACGATTTCATCTAATCCTAAACTATTAAGTCGTAGTAAAACCTAAGCTATAAACGCAAAAGTGCGTCAAAGCTAGAAATAATCATTAATTATCAATAAATGCACGAATGCTCGCCTATTTCTGGCTTTAAAAATGAGCTGATGTGAGCCCTGCTCCAAATGACCTCAAAAAGGAACTCAGTTTTTATTGAGACTTTAAGCTCGAGATAATCTCCAATAATAAGATAATCACTTAAGGACTCTGTGAAGTATTAAAATGAAGAAGTTTTTTGTATTGGCTTCAAAAGAAGATCTTTATATTTCCATCGATTCATATGATTTTCAGCTAATTCTTCATTGATTTAATTGAAAAATTAAAATTTTCATTTCAATTAAAAGCTTGTTTTAAATGTTTTAAAAAGCATGTACTTCAATAAGTTCTAATAATATATAACTTAACTCGAGCCTGAAGCTCGAGTCGAGCTTTTATCATCATTATTAGTGATAATGTATGCAATATATGCGATAATTATTAGATATATTCCTAACGACACTCAGACACACACAGAGGCTATTTCTATAAATACGAGAAAAAATAATAAAATCATTAATAATATTCATTTGTTAATAGTATACGTCCTATAAGTGACACAATCGTTGTGTTACTAATTATAATACAACGAAAATGACATAAATATCAAACTTTTTTTGTACTTCAGTTTCGTTATCTTTTATCCGCACATCTATTGCTATAATTAATCATCTATTCATGTAATAAACAATTATTTTTTTTTCTACAATTTAAGAAGTATGAAAAAAAGTATTAGTTTTTGACCTTTTGATATCCTGTAATTTTTCAGGTTAGTTGAGCGGAAATAGAAATACTCATTCAAATAATACTCATATATTACGCAACTCTTTGTAGTATTTTTTTATGAATTGATGAAACCCTAAAAATGAATGCTTTTGTGACAAATTCAAAGTGAAAATACGAGAGTTTATTATTTGAATCATAATAATTTCATCTAACTATTTGATTGTTTAGTAATTTGTAGTTACACTAAAATAATTCTCAAGTCGAGACTCAGATGTGGCCCAAATAAAAACAAAATTTCAATTTGAAATGAAGAATATTCTGATACTTAGAGCCAAAAACTTGAAGTCATCTAATTTTTGTGCAAATAAAATATAAAGAAAATTTCAATTCATTCTGAACAATACCGAATAAAATATTAAAGTCTTGAAAAGGCATTCAAGTTATAAAAATTTTTGGAAGCGATTGGTTTGTTTGAGACTATTGTCATAAAAAATTATTTTCTCTATAAAAAAAAGTCAACATTTGAAGATAAAAAAATTCTCTTGTTTTCAGTTCGTTAAGAGAACAGTACTTTCAATAAGTCTATTTATTTGGTGTAAGCCTAACATTAATTACCTTTCATTTGTTGAACGTTTAGATAAATTGATGAACTCGTTTGATGTTAAAAAAAGACAGTTTGTTTGAGTTTTCGTGTTTAATCTCGAAGATTTTGTTATCGGGTACACTAAACAGACAACCAAATACACTATCGAAACAGAATCCACTCAATAGTCATCAATTGAGATAAGACAGAATAACTTCAACTGAACTACACTTGACGATTAACTAAATTTATTAAATAAGAATCACTATCAATAACGAAAGAAACACAGAATATATTACAATAGCAGTGAAGACGACAAACATTTGGTAGAAATAATTGCCGAAACACAATATAAGTATAAATTATATCATAATTTGATTATTTTTTAAAAATCTCTACGAATTAAATGAACAAAATTAAATTAAATTAAATTTTTTTTAACAAACTTTCCATTACTGTAAATGAATTCTATCTATTCTACTGACTGCCACTTCTTCTACTATTTTGAGTTATAAATTGAGACCAAAAACTGCAACGAATTATTTACTACAAGAACAGCAAATTTCATTTTCTTACAATTGCGTGACTTTCTCTTATCGAGTGTTTGGGCGGAAAAGACTATTTTCTCAGTTTATAATTTGATACTAAAGTTATTTTTAAAGTATCAATAAATTAAATAAAATTAATTTGAGTCATAAATTCCATGAAAATTGATGTCTTAAAAGTAAAAATAAGACTGAAGTCAAAGAAATTGAATGACAAAACTATTATTTCTTCCTATTCCGAATCCTAAGAGTCAAATAAAAAAGATAAATAGACTTTTTCAATGCATGCATAAAAATATTTTCAGTAAGTTTGAGAATTCCTCACAGAGTACTCAATAATATATAGAATGAAAAGTATTCGATCCTTTGTAATCAAGATATGTTTGGAATATTTGAGATATTCGGAACAAAACAAAACATTTAAATGCAAAATATTCTCGAGTCATAAAATATTTGAGTTGATTTGATCTGATTTTACAATAATTTCAAATTTTCAAGAAGAAAAAGGAAAGAAAAGAAAAACTTATTCTTTATTCAAACTTAAGAATTGCTAAAAAATTCATTTCGTTGATATTTAATAAAAAAATAAATAAAACTCTTGCGTATAATCATTAGAATTGGAATTTTAGATATATTCAACTCAAATAAGTTACAAAAGCAAAATATTTGCTTTAAATATTTGCAATATTTTCCCCATGGATTTGAATGAAATATTCTCTACTTTACTTTAGATATTACTGCAAAGTTCACGATTACTTGTTTCAGAGGTAATCCAAATAATGCAAAATTTATAAGTTTTCACTGATATTGATATAAAGAGTTTGGAGAAGTATGCTTTTTAGACTCTGTACTGCTTCAGGAAAAGAGTTTATTTCTGTTCAAACTCTTTTATTGATGCTTCAGACTTAAGGGAGCAAAGCATCGACTGTTCTTTCATGGATTTACCTGTGATTGGATCATAGATTTAAGGATTAGGTTCAATATGAAAGTTATATTAATTCGTTTAGATATTGCTATTCAGTTTTGATGGTAAATAAATATTTATTCAAATTGTTTTTCAGCTACTTTTTTGGCAGAATTAAGTTATTTTAGAATTTTATTTATAATAGTATTATGATAAATGATCTTTTTTCAATATTTTTAACCGTATATTTTACATGCACTACAAGTTTATCAAAGCATTAAAGTTTAGAACTAAACTTAATTCAATAATTGTTTTAGAAATTAAATCAGAAATTCTTCAATTTGAGAATTATTTTTGAAAATATAAGTTTTTTTCGCTATATAGATATACGAATCAATTGAATTATGACTTCAAAAATAACTAATAATTTTAGCAAAACTAATAATCTGAAGACATTTAAATGAATTGAAACTAATACGTAATTGACGTAACCATTACATTGAAAAGATATTATTTTAAGAATGTTTGAAACTAAAAGCCAAACAGTAATATGGAATCTGATATTTAAATGGAATTTTCTAATGTGAAAGTTGAAAAACATGAATGATTGTAGAAATCATTTCAAATATGACGTAAATTGTCTTAAACTATTGACTTTGAAGAAAAGCGGAACAAATTTTACAAACCCAGCAAAAAAATTGAGGTACAAATTAAGAAGAATTGCGTGTAAAAGAGACTGTAAGATAAAAATAAAGATAAATCGCGGCTAAAATTATGAACAACTAAAACAAGCATTTGATGGTATCGGTCAAAAAAGATAAAAAACTAGTTCACAGAAGAAGACAGTAATGTATCAGAAATTCCATCGAGAGATGATATGCACTCAGCATTGTATAAGTTTATGACTAAGATATATTACTTCTAAGCCTAAATTGAACCTTATTTTGTTGATCTGAAAATTTGTTTTTTTTCTTCCATTCATATCACATAATATATGCTTCTTTTCAGAATGAATCTTTTCTTGTTTTCTATTCATTCACCACTGAAACATAATTGAAATTAGCATTACGAGGTTTGTAATTCGCATAACAATACATTTCAGATATGTAATACTTTCGATTTTTTTTATAAGAAAATATTATTATTTGTTTTCCTGGTTTTTAGAGAATGTTTTTATGTTCAACAAAATACTATTAGCATTCAATTTAGTTCTTATAATCTGTTGCTTTCATACGTTTGTTGAAACTTTGAGTGAAACAATTTATGGATAAATATTTATCGTTAGAGTGAAAATAACGTTAGAGTTAATAATCCATTGAATTAATGTAGAGTAGAGGTTAGAATCTGAATCCCAATCCCATCATAAATGGAAATGGAATGGGATGGGATTGGGATTCAAAATTTTCTAAATTCTATGCTCTAATGTAGAGTCGACTAAAATATAAAATAAATTTTACTTTAAAGCTTTTTTCTGACTTTATTTGAAACTTAACTAAACAATTACTTATACGCCTGAAATAAAATTCAATAGATTTGTTTTCTTTCTCTTTTACTAAATATAAACGAGAAAATATTTACTAATAAATTGTTTGACTAATATTTTCTCTAACCAGAAGAAAAATGTTCTGTAGTTTTGAAGCAAAAACAAAATATAAATTCGAATCCAGAATTCATTTGATTAGAAAAGTCTGTGATTTTGAAGTATTTAAATATTGATTAAAAGTCTAGTTCTTGTCAAGTCTGTATTTTGGATTAAATATTAAATTCAATTAACTTAGATTTATATCAGCTTTGATACGATGATTAGTTTTTGAAAAACAAATTTTAAATTTGATACTCTTTCAAAGAACATAAATCAAAAAATAAAATCCCAAAGTTTTATTCAATGCGAACTTTATGTCAAAATTCTTGTAGAATTACTTATTTATGAACTTCTAGTCTATGCTTCGAAGCATTTTATCATATACAATATTAACATAATATCGATTTTTATGCTATTAATTATGTAAACGAAACTCTCAAAAAATATGCAAAAAATAAAATCAGATGTTAAGTAAAGAACTAGTTATTAACGCTAAATAATTAGCATAAGTTTGTTTCAGTGTAGAAATGTTTTTCCCCTAATTTGATGAGTACTCTATTGTACTCAATTGATTGTCGGCTTGTATTGGCTTCACATAAAAAAGACATCTAAAAAGACATCTAAAACTAGAATAAGAAATAGATTTACTCTGAGAGAGAAAAAAAAGAAACAAAAAACTTGAATTTCAAGCAGATTTGAGAACTCATTCAAATCAATTTACGTCATTTTTCAACCCAATGTTTTTTATTTCGAACATCTATTTTTACTTTGTTTCGTATTTTGTCAGAAAAGACAAGCTATTAATCATGATTTAGATTTTGTTTTTTTTCATTCATAGAAATAAGTTTTCAATGCGAAAAACATGTTTTCTAATGTAAAAAAGTGAAGATTTTGTGCGGAATTGATGCCGAATAAAACTGAAGACAAACTTATTTTATTTGTATGAAAAATATTTATTTGATTTGAATATATGAACCATTTATATTCAAATACTTGTATATAAAATACAAATTTAAAATCAAATCAGCAATAAATGCGTAAAAACGTTCATTTATTAATTGAAATTTTAATGATTTGATATTAATTTTGAATTGAAATTCAAGAATTTTTTTTGTTCGGATACTTTGACATTTCTTTACTTTAGAATTTGCGAGTTTTCTTCTGTAAAGATAATAAGATTTTTTTAGAAGTTTTTCAAATATGGTTATCCAATATTCTTATAAATTGAAAATAAGAGACAAAAGTAAAGATAAGAAAAATAAATTTTGAAAAGAAAACTACTTTAGGATGAAATAATTTTTGAATCCATTTATATTTTTATATTCATCTCTAAAAAGGGCATCTGTTTAGGGAACAAATGGTTCAAAACAATTACATATTATATCTAAATTGAAAGAAATAGTTATTTCCTTAAGTTTAAACTCTTATTTAAATTGAAGTCAATTTAAGGTTATATTATGTAAACCTCTTTGAAAGTTAAATGCAATAAATATGTGATTTTTCAACAAAATGTGAGAATAATTGTAATTTATTGCTTAAATTTAAATTTCAAAATTAGGATACATTGGAGAATAAAAATGAACCCACATTTAGGTAAACATAGGCTTCATATCTCAAATTTTTTCATATGCATTATATGTAAATTAATAATTCATATAAATTGCGCTCAACTCTCATAAAAGTTAATAAAAGTAGATTTAAGGTGAAAGAGGAATAAGAATAAAGAGCAAAGAAGTGAAGAGGAGGAGTGAATGAGAGAGAAAGAGAGATCAGTTGTATCTCAGTTTTGGTCATATTGTTAAATATAATAATAAGTTAAGATAAAGTGTAGCTACTATTTAATAGTGACAGTGAATTATAGTTGGCTTTCATTTGGGAAAATAATATATACACGAAATAGCAATGATATGGAAAATAATAAATTGATATAAATTACTAAAAAGAGGCGCATTAAGATTTATTAGATAATCAGGCATTTTGTACTTTTGCGATAATGTCAGAGTATCAACACGTGAACACTCTCTATATAAATGTTTTTTACTTTTAATCTAGGATTTGATTTCACCTTTTTTCTTAATACCAATTTTTCCTCAATTATATTGAGTTAAGATTAAATACATTTATTATTTAAGTGTTTGAAATTGATTTACATCTTTATGTCTATTATATTAAATCTGATATTTATTTATTATCGAATCATAATTTTAAAACAAAATTTCTAATTAGAGCTAATCTAAGATTTTTTTATGCAAAAGTTTTGACGTTTCATTTTTTTTATCTCAAACTTATTTAATTTTAGTCAATAGACATTATTTTTTAAATGAATTTATTGCTTAACTAATTCTAAATCTATTTATCAAAACATGAATTAATGAAGTTTTTCATATTAAAAGTTTAATTATAACAAAATAACTAATAATTTCAATGAAATGGGAATATGAATGCTTTTGATTTTCATTAAATAGTTTGTATAACCAATAACTTAATTTGTTAACTAATGAGATATTTGAATGATTGAAAAAACTTGATTCAAACTTTAAACTTATTTGACATACTTAGTTCACAAATTTAAAATAATTGCAAACAAGTTCAATAATAGATGAAAATCTTCTTTTAATCAGTCATTTAATTAATATTGAGAATGTTTAGTTAATAATAAATATCTAATTTTGAAAGATTGAAAAGTGTTCAAAGCATTATATAGTTATCAACGCATGTAATCATGAATTTATTATAAGTGCTGTGCATCTCATTCATCAATAAGTCGAGAAGATATTACATGAACTTCAATTTAATTTTTGTGCACTTATATTCAAAATGAAAATTGATCACAAAAGCTTTTATAATTGAACTAACATTTAATGACTAATACACAGTATCATTAAAAAGCCATAGAAAATAGTGTATTAATGAGCTATTTATCTTCGTTTCATTATATAATATTAATCATATTATGGCTTCAGTGCATTAGCATATTATTAAAGTTGGCAATAATTTTTTCTTTCTTTTTCTCTCTTATTCATTCTCTTCATTAAAGTTTAATTTAGAAAAACGTTTTCTACCGGGTTTTCGTTTATTGACGTAAGTCCTCATTCAGAGAAAAGAGAAGAAACAGTTTTTTGTTTTTTACAGTAGAAACGATTTAAATAAAATTCAAAGTTTGAAAAACGATTTTCCGTTTGATTGATGAATAAATTATAAATGAACCAAAAAGTTTTCAAAGAAAAGAAGAAAAAGATTTCTCAAATTTTTTTTCAATAATATAAATAAATAGCTGTTGTCTATTGATGAAGTTCTGACTTTATATTACGAAATCACCTTTAAATAGATTCAAAATATAGAAAATGTTTTGCGTCAATATTAATAATGGTTTTCTATTAAAATTTCATGCAAATAGTTATTTATATTTATGACATACAGTATTATTATTCTGTAATTATTGTAACCCAAATGACGTAATTATATATAATTATTGAGTTCAAAGTTTTAAACTCAAACTAAATATTGAACTCAAAACTACTGAATACTATTCCCAAAGTGTACCCTAAATGACACTTTCTTACAGAACAGTTTTGGTTTAATGGGAAACCACTTTTCTCTTGTTAACAAAAATGATTTCTATTGAGCTTAAAGTTAAAAATTCCGACATTCGGATAAAATATTGTAAACTTGATTCTAGTATGAAATCTCATGAGAAAATGAGATGATTAAAGGAATGCTCAAAAACTCTAAAACTAATTAAAATTCAAATAAAAGATCGAATTACACAAATTTTCTTTCAAGGCTGAATGAATAGACACGTGTAACAATTTTTTCAGTCAATGCTAATTATTTACGCTAATTATGTTAATTAACAATATATTTACATTTTGTTTAATTAAAAAAAAATTTCTATTAAATTTACGAATTCATTAAATCCGAGTTTACTTTTCAAAGACTAAATATTTGCACAAAACAAGAGTCTATCAGTTATCGCATTTTGTAAATTAATTTCAAAGACCAATCAATACTTAAATTTTTCAAGAAATGATTCAATTTGTTCACAGTCTACAGAATTAGTCAAACAATGTTTTCGATTTATGTAAATGAATAAAAGTTTATTAGATTTTGTCTACATTTGAAAAATAAAAATTTAGTCAAGTTTTGAAACAAAATTCAAATTAAAACCAATTGGAATAATAATTAAATTAATGTTTAATTTGAATATAAGTTTTAGCTCAAACTTTGATCTATTGTTATTTTCTATACATTTATAGTACTTTTATTTCTTTATTGTTGATTTTGTCACTCATAAAATACAAGTAAGAATGAAATGCCATTTAGAATAACAATCGCTTCAACTGATAGTAAAGTCAATGCGATGTAACGCATTAAATACTAGAAGATCTTTACATCAGTTTACGATTTGTGAGATAAAAATCGCGATTTAGGATTTAGTTCAACGCGACTTTACAAATACAGAGCACAATAGAAAAGTTGAAAGAGAGAAAACTTTTCTTTTTTTCATTTAATTCCACTAAAAGCTATTTCACGTTAAATAATTGAATGTTCATTTCAAGTAAAATGCTTTAAAATAATATATTAATGATATATTTTGATGTGGGTTTTTATATTTAATGAATTCATAATTGGGTTTAAAAAAGTACTGCAATTATTAATGATATGATTGGTCTACAAAAAAAAGATGATACAAGTCTGCAAATACTGGTACGAAAATAATGAATAAAATATAATGAGAGTAACACTAATAAAAAGTAAAGCAACAAAAAAATTATTTTATTTTAATTTGAAAATGATCTAAAAAGACTTATTTGAGTTGGTATTGCATTTAAAGAGAAGTTTGAAACAAGTCATCAAATGAAAAATTAAAGCCGGATTTAGAATTGTATTTACGAACAAAGAAAGTATTACTCCATTATAGTAATAGTATCTTATAGTATATTGTAGTAAAAATTGTGGTAAAGAATAGTATTTGTTGATGGTATTGGTGCCACTATGACGTCAACACAAACTCATGCCATTCAGCCATTCATTGATGCAATTGAGAAATGGGAAGAGAGTTAGAGTTAGAGAGGGTTAGAGATAGAAATAGAGAGAGAGAGAGAGAGAGAGAGAGAGAGAGAGAGAGAGAAGTGATGATGCACTTACTCGTAAGACGTGAACCGACTTTAAGGCGCCCAAAAAAAATGAAACATAAAGTAGTGGAAGAATATATATATCGAGAGCACAGCAATACTTGAATGCTTTGGAAAATAATAGAAAAAGTAGGAGTAAAAAAGAAAAATGTTTTCTGTTTCATTTTTTCTCAGAGAAAGGAAACGATTGGGAGTTATATCCAATTTTTAAGGCTCGTGTAGTAAACACTTTGCTCCAAATGAAAAGGATTAACAATTGATAGAAATATTCTGATCATAAATAGTAATAATTCAGTTCATTCGGAGACAATACTCGATTGCAATCCATAATTCCTATCCTTTATTATAAGTATTTATATTAATGATGTACATAAGCGTGAGGCTCGAGTTCTGTTAACTGGTTAAAGATCGTCTCAGAGACATATTAGAGCTTTGATTAGTGTAATTCTGCTCGAGCCTAAGGCCCGATTGAGCTTTTGTGTATCATTACTAATGCATAAAAAAGAACAAAAATAATGGATTGCACTCGAGTTTTGTCTTTGAATAAATGTATAGAATATTGCGTAATTACTACTTTTCAGAGCCAGAATATTCTTCTAGAATTGCTACTCTTGAATAGAAATTATTTCTATTTATTGCTATTTCCTTTTTTCTCCAAAATAAAAAAAGATCTCTTTTCAATGCCTTTATTTACTTCTGTTGGATCTTTGCTTTTATCGGCGATTCTTTCATTAGTATTAACGACTAGTCACTAATGAAATTTAGATTCTATTTATAAATAACTAACGTTTTTATTCAATATAATTCAATCCGTTCGATAAAAACCTCATTAATGATAAATTTTTTTTTTGAAAATTTTATGCAAAAATTCATTTTATTCTCTTAGAGAAAAACTTTCTTTTTTTGAAAAAATAAATCAAATTTAAATGCTTTTTAAAAGTTTTTTTTCTGCTGCAAAAAGGCTTAGGTTTGAAGTGATAAATAAGAACTGATTTAAATTGATTTGGAAGAAGGAAAACAAGAAGAAAAATAGGATCAAATTGAATGAATAGTTAAGAGATGAGCTATTTTTAGATTGAAATACAAGAAAATAAACTTAATTTTTATGAAAATTTTCGTTTTCAGCAATTCTCAAACCTAATTGAGACATAGATTCGCTTTCAATTTAATGAAAAAGTTTGTTTTCTTTTTTAAATAACAAGTAAGAGCATAAAAATTCAATTTTCTAATAAAATTTAGTGATAGAATTTGTTTAACAAAATTTACTAAATTTTCAGAGTTATGCTTCAAATCAAAAACTTTCTTGAAATTTGATCCAAATATTTTCAAAGTTTGTGATTTGAAATTTGTTTTAAGTATGAAAAGAAGTTCAAGATATTTGACCAGAAATTTGATGAGATTCAAAAATTAATATTAAGAAATTGACTTTAATTTAACATTAAAATAATATTTGAATCATATTGAACTTGTCCGCAAAAAAATCTGTTTTTCTGAATTTTGTTTGAGTTTAATTTGCATAACAAAGCTTTTTATTATTGTTTACTTAATCAAGTAATACACTTATAGTTATTGAAAAATAAATTTTAGATAAAATAGAAGTCAAAATTGGTAATTTATTGATGCAATAGTAATGCAAAAACAAAAGAGTTTTACTCAGAATTGGTGGAAATGATTGCGTGGGCAGAAGACCAACGAATATCGAATCGCCCAAAGATTATTCACGAGAACTTCTATAGGTTTTACTATTTATTCATTCATTTATTAGAGTACAATGAAGTCAAAATTGTATTTATAATTTTACAACAAAAACATTTTCAAAGTTTCATTTGGCTGTAAATTAAAGTTTAAACTATATTAAAGTAACTTAATATTCAGTTAAGGGACTAATAAATGAACACAAAAATGCTTTAGTTATGCAAATATTGGGAGAGTTCGCAGAATAAAAGTTTATTTAATAGAAAATCTTTGGGTTTGAGAAACAAATCAATGAAAATAAGTTCAATTTATTCAATAATTTTAATTTTGAAAACTAGTAAATAAAATGAAATAAATTACATTATTTTTATTAAATATTCAGTTAAGTAATGATTCTATACTAATGTCGTCATTGATTTATTTTAGTCAAACCTATGATGCAATGCTTTCATTCATAAGATTTCACAGTTGAAAGCATACAACAAGATGTTTGAAAGCATTTGAAGAATAAAGTTTTGAAAGGAAAAAAATTAGAAAAATAGTAATAAAGTTTTCTAATAATAAGACATTTTGATTTGCGTAGAACTCATTCATTGTATTTATCGCTTGGTTATAGAAAAAAGAGTAGTTTTTGCCTCAAAAAGTCTTTTCCTTAATTTCCTTAAATAAGAAACTAATAAAAAAATTTTATTTATATAACACGGAAATAGTAACTAATGCTCGAAACGGAAAATTACGGCTCAATACGATTTCGAGCTCAAGATCTAAGCGCGAGATAGAAGAAGAAGAAGAAAACAAAATAACTGAACAAAGAAGCGATAATTTTAATCAAAACTTAAAAGTATTTGCAGCGAAACAAAAAAGAAAGAAAGAAAGAAAGAAAGAAAGAGATGATAAATTTAAAGTTATATTGATTTGAATAGTTTAGAAACTAGTATATTATATAAAAGTAATAATACTTTGAATACAGTGCTTGTGTGGGTTTGCATATATTCATAACCCGTGGGACTTCTTTTGGGCTCATCTGTAACGCTGATAATGATCACCACTGGCTGTGAGAAGAGGTTTAGTATACATAAGAGTTTATCTGATTCTACATCAGTAGTGATAACGCCCACGCCATCACCGCACCAGTCATTCAGTGTGGAAATCGGGAAATCGGTATTCTTTGAAACCTTTCATTTTTCTATCTCTCAATTAATTAAAACAGTTTCTCAGAAAGTGTTAAGGATTCTTTGAATTAATCAACAAACATATTACGTATTGAATTTCGAGATAAGAAATTCCATGAGAAATAGTTTTTTTGAGAAAGATTTTACTCAGAAATTCTTGTTTTGATATTTT
>JAQIWZ010000805.1:0-15672 GCA_034697245.1 Malaconothrus monodactylus | reverse complement strand
AAACAATGAGCTCAATTTAAACGGTAAACTTAGAAACTCAGTGATTCAAATATCAACATAAGAATTCCTTAAATGAACCAGAGAAGAGATGAAAAAATTTGATAAAATGCGAAACTCAACTCGAAAAATGAAAAATTTTCACGATTACTATTTGTTACTACAATATTGTTGGGCATTTTAATGAACATAATTTAGAGGTAGTGTGTCTTTACTTAAAAGTTTGTAATTAATTCAAACCTAACCGCGAGCGGTAACAATTGATTGCACAATAAATCTTAACCATAAAAATAAAGACTCACTTAAATGATAGCCACTGGAATAATAATTTCCTTTAACCTTAATGAGAGCTAATTTGATTGAGCCATCATTTGTGGCATTTTGCAAGGCTTTTATTGAGTGCTCATACATTTCAGTAGTGATTGCGTTATACTTTTTGGGTCCATTAAATCTGATCCAACAAATACAAACAACTTATTTTCAACCAAAACAAGAGATTTAGAGCCATCATCAACAGAACCACCACTAATGCTGCTATCTTTGGACAACTGATCAATAGTATTTATGTACAGTCGGCTAAGAAAGAGCGTACAAATCAACTCAATAGTAAGTTTGATAAGACTTATAAAAATGTTTCAGTCTTATTACTATTTGATATCAAAAGAAAATGACTGTTTATTTGCATGACTTATAATTTTTCTAATAACTCATTTCATTAGTTTAATTGAAAGACATGTTTTCAATTTAAAGGCTTGTCTTCTATTTATTAAGAAATTTGTGTTAATTTAATGTCTAAATCGTTATTACTGTAAATATATTTTTAATTGAATAGAAACGTTAAATGAACACAAATTTCTTAATAAATAGAAGACAAGCCTTTAAATTGAAAACATGTCTTTCAATAAAACTAATGAAATGACTTGTTAGAAAAATTATAAGTCATGCAAATAAACAGTCATTTTCTTTTCATATCAAATAGTGATAAGATTTTGAAAAATTTTTATAAGTCTTATCAAACTTTCTATTTCGTTCATTTTTACGCTTTTTCTTAGCCGACTCTTAGCCGATTGCATCGCTCGCAGACATAGATCCCAATGAAGTCCAGGCCTCCCATTTCGCATAAAATGTATTAAGTTTTGATTTTATCAAAAAAGTTAAGAATGAAAAAAAATTGTCTATAATCAAGAGACTCTGAACAAAATATCAATAATAGGCAACTAAAGACAGCAAAACAGATGTTTTGAAAATAAAATATTTCTATTTAGTTGTATTGAATTTCACTATTTTTTAAACTTAAGAAAAGACTATTTTAGAAGTAAGGCCTAAATGTTTTTTTCTATTTATTATTACAGATACCCCCCCGCCCATTATTATGAGCCCTCCCTATGTTGAACAAGCTCTTTATCTTGAATAAGAGCTCCTTTTTAGACTAATTTTTATAAATGTTTTCTTTTTCAACTGAAGAATAATTTAAAAAAATATCGAGATTTTAAATAATAAAATGTTTGATTAACTGATAAATATTAAATTTAAAGTGAAAATTGTTAATTTATAAAAATTAATTAAAAATTTTTTGTGTTAATTAACATTTTCGCCCCAATTTTCTCTTTTTCTTTCAATTTAAAGTAATTGAGTTCAACAAAAGTTGGAAATTAAAACTTAAAATTAGTGATTCAAATATTCATTTTAATTCAAGATTAAAGAATTTTGTGGCGCGAAACCTGTCCAAGTCAAACAACTACTACTGGTGGTTCCGTACTATGTTCAACATAAGGAGGTTTACTTGTATTTAAAAGTTTAAAACTTAAACTCGAGCTTAATTATGAAATTAAACTCCTTTTTGCCTTTAGTTACGTTTTTTAAAATCTAAACGATTTTAATTTTATTCGCAAAAAATATATCTCATCTTTATTAACACTTTTGATGATATGAGTTGTGCTAAATTTCTCCTTTTAAATAATGTTAGAGTCATATTAAATGAAACCGATGAATGACATGAAAAATGAAAAAATAGCTGATGAAAGATTAAAGTATTCTTCAATTGTTAATCATTGAAAGAGAAATAAATAGCAATTAGCAAATGAATAAAAACTGAAAGTTTTCTAAAACTGGAGTAAAACTCTTTGTTAGGCTTATAATAAAATTAGTTTTGAGCCTTAAGTCAACTCCTATCTAAAGCTGTTGAAAAACATATATCTTAGTAACAATAAACACTTTGTAATTAAATTTATTTAGAGCTCGTTATCTCTTATATCGACAGTTTAAGATTGCGTGCATCGCTAATTTGATTTTCAATGCTATTCAAATTTTTGAATAAAAAATAATCTAAAACTCCTGTTTTTCATTTTCTTGCTAAACAATGTTTAAAGAAGTCTTTTTCCATTGAAATTATTGGATAGAGTTTGAGTAAAGAAAATAAGTTATAATGGAGAAAAAGTTAGACTATTGTTAAACCGAATCAAATGTTTAATCAAACATTCAGTAAAAAAATTTGCTCTAAAAAAGTTATAAAACACTTGATTCTAATCTTAAAGTAAGCCTAAAAACGAAGGATTAAATCAAAAATAGAGTTACAAAATATTTATTACAGAGCATAAAATAAGTGCAATAAATAAAAGTTTCTCTAAAAGTTGTTCTAATTTTTCCTACAATTCATCCTCTCAATTATCGCTACCATTTATTGCTTACAAGAGAGATATTCTTCAAAGTGAGAAACTAGTACATAGTACTTATGTTTTTAAACTACTTATTATTAGATTTATTTATGAATATTCTGTATAAGAAAAGTGTGAGATAATCGTTTGAACACTTCCTTATTACTCAATTATAATCACAACAAGTTTATATTTATATATCCGATGAAATTAAACAATAATATAAATACTGACCACAAAGGAGATCATCAAAAATGGAAGCCTTTCTTCAACAACTTTAAAACCTATTATTAATACCACACCTAGTAATAAAAAGCATGAGAATTATTTTCGCTGCTCCGAAAGTGAACTTAAATTTAGGACAAATTGAAATTTTTTTTCGTGTCATTTTTGTTTAAGAAAAAAAACTCTTTGATGAATAACTTGTTCCTTTGGTTTCTTTAAGTTTAAAATAGATTGTGACTCGAATGACATCTCAAAAAAAAATAAATTTCAGATTACTTTAATTTTACTAATTGCAATCTTCAAACTTCTAACAAAAAAGTAATTTAATCCGCATTTGAAATTGAAATTAACATAATTTTTATTTCTGTTACTCTTAAGAATGAAATCAGTCAAAATGTCAGTCAAGTTGACATGTAGGCCCTTCAAATTTCTTTAATCTTTTTGTCTCATTAATATTATGCTCTAGTTTTAAATTAAAAAACCTTCACTAAATCTTATATTTAGGATTCGAACAAAAAATTTTGTCATTAAATTTTAAGATATTAATAAGATTTGATAACTA
This sequence comes from Malaconothrus monodactylus, assembly GCA_034697245.1. NCBI lineage: Eukaryota > Metazoa > Arthropoda > Arachnida > Sarcoptiformes > Malaconothridae > Malaconothrus > Malaconothrus monodactylus. Next base: position 12,234 of record JAQIWZ010000805.1, on the reverse strand, counting down.
GTATCTAGTCTAATGTCTGGTCAACCTCTTATTCAATTACTAATACTGTGCATCAAAAACCTAGAATATTTTGCTCTAGTTTTCTATAAAAGTAATATTTTAATCAAAAAAAGTCTTATTAATATGATTTTGAGAGAGATTTGATTCAATAATTTTTTCAAATCTAATTTAAAGACATTAATTGATTTGCTAACTAATTTCTAGACTTATAACATACAGGTATTTTAGATTAAAAGTTTGTTGAACAAATTTTCTAACGAGTTTGACGAGTGAATCCAAATAAAAATCTTTCATAATTATGACCTTTTTTACTATATTTGGGCGAAATTAAAATTGATTACTTGCATATTAACGAACTTGTAGAAAGAAATCCTCAATCAAAATAACTAAGCATTCAATTAAAATAGACCTGATTTCTATATTTAACCTTTTTATATTAAATGATTAAATGACTACTGCATTAAAACAAGAAATAAATCGCTATTTTGTAATTCGTAATCATTTACAAAACTACTTGTTTTTGACTCCGTTTTCGGTCTTAAACTTTTTTTTTAACTAAATAGATCTTTAAATTAATCAATCAATAGTTAGATAATAATCAGTCTATAATCAGTCTAACTATTGATATTTAAGACTATCAATTGGAACACGACTTTTCGATGAATAAACTTATTTTGAAACTGCAATCATTCATCATTAGAACCAGAATAGAGTTACAATTAACTAAATATTTAGAGTCTGTTAAACTACAGGTATTTTCTTAATAGATAGAAATCAAAATAATTTTCTCCATTCTTGTATTGGTTATTTAAAAAATTAGATTTAAATTACTTAATCTCCTAATGATTAGCATTGCTGACATAAAAACCATGACTTTCAATAGGAAATAAATTTTTCTTTCTAGGCTATAATCAATTATCATTAATAGAAACTATTAGCTAAGTCTCCAAAGTCTGAATAAATTTTTTTTTCAAGATCAAAATCAAATAAAGTTTTTAACTCTTCTAATCAATAATCAAATTTAGTTCAAAATTTACCGAAGCTATCAAAGAGTAAAATTCTTAAAGTTCAACACATGTCTTTTTTTATAACAAATTATTTTCGAAACTATTTTATTAAAACTTTAATTATTTATTTTTTATAATAACTATTAAAATATTTATGAAAAATTATTTGATAATCGATTTTGGATATTTTTTTTCGATATTTTTAACCAAAATCTACTTAAATTATTAATGTTTTGGGTCACTACTCCAGACATAAGAAGTTTGAGACATGATTTCCATAGGATGAAAAGAAGTTTGTAATCAATTATCATTAAAATAACTATTAAACTAAATATTTTGATCTTTCAAAAAAAAAAATGAATTTTCAACATTTGAACCAATAATTAGTTTTCGAAAACCACTAAAACTATTAATGTTTTGAATCTTGACATAAAAGAACTTCTGATTATTAATCATAACATTCAATAGAAAACAAATTTGTTTTTACCCTTTGCTTGAGAGCCAAAAAAGACGACTATAATTATACCCGCACTTCAAAGAACTCATAGTCAACCAGAATATTAATCTATTTATAATTACGGTCTTTATATGATATGATTATGTTTCTAAGACTTAACTATTAAGGCGTTGTCTCAATTTGTTTGATTATATTTTTGATAACAAAGCTATAATTTTCTATTAAAATTAAGTTTATTTTTCTATTGTATTTATATTTCTATCATTTTTCTTAATGAACTCCTAATTCCTTGAAGTCAAATACAAATTAACTTTAAAAGGGTTTGAATTTAAAAACTTTGAAGTAGAAAAAAAATTAAGATTTAAGAGTGCACTAAATAACTAGATTTTGATTGTTCTCTCACATCTTAATTGTGAAAAATCCTTAATTATGTTATTGTATTCGCGAATTTCTAGATCAAGTTAACTGATTGTTCAATACTTTACTTATTGCTATTTCATGAGTTAATTGTATTTTTTTGACGCAATATTTCTCTTCGACTTAAAAAAATAATTTTTTTTTAAAGTTTTTTTTTTATATAATCGATGTTTTTTAGACTTCAATTTCCTGGACTTTTGTTCATAAACTTATCAAATATTAGTTTATTAAACTACTGACTCTCATTTACATAAAATCAATGGTTAATTAAGTGAGAGATAATTATTTCAATAAGCTTTAAGTTCAGATCTTTGTCTATTTTGTTATTAATTTGATAGTCAACAAACGATTAAACATTTGTTTTGTATAATATCTCTGAATAAATTAGTGCCTTTTGAAACCGATTTTATCGTTAATTTTCAAATATTTTTAAGAAACAGGAATCGAAACTTTTATAAAAATTTCAATAAATTTGCAATAAATGCACAAATTCTCTCATTATTTAAAAAAAAGGTGAAAAAATATTAATATTTTTATCTAATACTTCATTAAGTTTTGAGTATTTATACAAAAAATTTTTAGATGTTTTTAGGCTATAGAATAATTAGTTATTAAACTTGAAATTTAGAATAAAATCCAAATAATTATTTCGTAACAATTAAACAATTAATCAAAAAATGAATAAAAACACTTGTATTCAAACTTTGTAAATGTTGTTAAAAGTGGTTCATAAATATTTTTTCATTCATTAAAAGTGGATTAACAATTTTAATGCTGTAATAATTTTAAATTAAAGACCGGATTTCATCAAATTATGATTTTGGACTCTTTAACACTTTTTAATATTTAAGACAAGATTTAAGTTAGTTTTGAAGTCTTTCAAGAAATAGGTCTTAAAAATGTTCGAAAATTTTGTCCAAACTTGAAATCATAAACAAAATATGTTGAAAATGTAAAAAAATAATATGTGTTTCAATTTTTTTAGTTCATATTTTTGAAGATCATATCTTTCAGTTTAAAGCTTCTTAATTATGAAATTCACTTTCAAACAGACTGAAGCTCTAGTTTTGAGGAAATTTTGAGTAAGTTTTCTGGAATTTTTTTAGATCAAAAAGATGTGAACTTTAGAATTCCAGTAAAATGAGATTAGATTTAATGCGTCCTACTATTGATGCATAAGTTGATTGAGTGTGATATGAGTTTATTTGTAAAACACGGAAAAGAAGAAAAATTTCTTCATTTTGTTTATTATAAATATGTTGTAAACATTGTTTTTAATTTTTAATTTTTATTATTTTTCTATGACCTTATCTCAACTTAAATTATTTATGAAATTTTTCAGAAGTAAAACAGTTTCTCTTCTGTTCAATAAAAAAAAATTTATGACTACTTAAAGCTATAAAAGAAAAAAAGAATTCATGAAAAATAAATATCATGTCATTTATCAGTTAAATACCTAAATATAGAGAATAAAGGCATGAATTTTGAATAGGGTTTAAGTGGTATTCAACATGAAATTGATCTTAAAATCTTCGGAACACGATTTTGACACTTGATATTCAGGAACAGGTACAGTATTTGACAAGAGGTATAAATATTAGAAGTGATAAATTTGTTTCTGAATGAAAAAAGAGGTATAAGAAAATGATAAATAAATAATAGAAGATATAAAAATTCAAATCTAACCAAAATCATTTCAACAACAGCTACAAAATTATATGTTGTCTTCATTTAATAAATTGGACCGCATTCTAAGTGACCGAAACTTCTGTTACGAATCTTTATTTTTTCCTATCCCATAGTAAATAATGAGCTCTAATGATGTTGAAAATGAGTTCACAGTTGGATAAAGAGAATAAAAAAGAGATTTCCGTTTCAGATATTTTTAGGATTACTTCATGAGAGAGAGAAAAAAACATTTAAAAACATTTGTATATATCATTTACGTGTGATTTACAAGTATTAAAAGTTATGTAATAAATATTTTTTGTAATTACAAAACTACAAAGTGTCGAAATATCTGAAACCATAAAATATATATTTTTTTTACATTAGAATTAAACTTTTTTTCTTATCTTAATTGCAATACTGTTATTGAACTGATTTTTTCTTATATGGATTTATTATATTGTACTCCACTTTTAATAATGTTTTATAGAAATTTTAATGAATTCATAAATCGTGAAATATATCATTACATAAATTTTTATTATTTTGATTAATTATATATCAATTAATCAAAAGTTTTTATAAACATTAAAACATATTTTGCTAAACAAATGAAATAAAAGTCATCAATTATTTTAAAATTAAAACCAATGACTTCTCAATGCTATCAGAGAAATAAAACAAAGTCTTAAATTAATTCAATATTTTATTTTATGTAAAACAAATGCAGATCTGATAAAAAGAAAAAGTCTAAAAATAATACAAGCATAAACTTAAAAATAGAAGAAAAAAATGTTTTTCTCAAGAATAGAAAACTTTTACAACAGGTGTAAAATATAAGGTAATAAAAGCCATAACTTCTGTGCACTCAAAAAAAACTATAATAAACATCTTCCTGAAGACCTGCCATCACCTGTAAGACTAAGACTAGTTCCCAAAGCATTTTTTTATTATTGAAATATAACTGTAAAATATAAGTCTATTTTGAATACAGAGTCTAATCACTCGGTAAGCAAAAAACAGGTTCTCAAGTCTAAAGCATTTCCCCTGAATTTCACCAAAAGACAAGTTTTTAATTTCACTTTGATCTCAATTCTCATTTCAAAGACATGCTGTCAGTTGTTTTTTACGAGCAGACAGTTAGTACTTGTGTTTGTATAGCAAGTGATTAGAAGTTTTCTTTAAAGTTTTTAGAAGTATCACGCTGTGAACAGTTAGACATTGGTTCAGCTAATAATCGGTAATCAGTAAACAATTTTTTGGAGAAGAAATAAGAAGAATAATTATTAGCATTTATCTTCAAATTCATGATTATTTTTTTTTCTCCTGTGAATTATATATTTTTTTCTTCCTATTCCTAATGGATTTGTGAATTTATTACTTTGAATAAAAAAAATATTAATCTTTTTTTGAATGAAATCTATTTCCAAAAAAAGTTTGGATAACTTGTCAATAGAGTTAATTACTTGATAAAAAAACTTCATATTTTATCCGAACCTAAAATGTGTTACGAATTTTACTCATAACTCAATGTTTTGTCATTCACTGACAACTTTTTCATTCAAATAAATCATTGATTTGGAAATTATTAATCAACTATTATTTCAAAAATAGAAACTTTATTGAAAAGCATTTAACAATGAACCCAAATCTCATTACCAATTGTCTAATATTCATCATCTCATTAAGCGGTAAGACTTCTGATATTATTTTTTAAATAATCGCTTCTGATTTTAAGATATAGTTCTGATACTAAATATTTTTTATTACCACAAAAAATCAAACAAGTAATTAATCATTTGTGAACAATTTTTCAAAAATCTGTAACAAAAAGGGCGTTATTATCACCAAAAGGCTTAGAGAATCCGCTAATAAATTCGTGGGTTGAATCAGATCCTTATACGAATCTCTTGTTAAGTATTCTTTAATTATAGATTGAATTCAGGACTGATTCCAATAAATACTTTTACATAATTCAGACATCATTTGATTTTTTTTCTTTCAAAATAAAAAAAATTTTTTAATAAATGAATAAGAAATAAGTTATTATGAATTCTATAATAAGTATTTACTAAGAAGTTTTTAAAATTTTTATTTAAAGACCAGATCATAGATTAATATTTAAGATAAATAAAAATAAGTTTATTGAAAACATATTTCCGGCAATCGATTTGAAATCATATAGAGAGCAACGAAAAAATTTATGTTATTTAACATACATTTCAAAAATAAATTAAAAAAGAAAATAAGAAAAATGTTTATTTTTGACTGTTTCGCAGGGAGTGGCCGACGAAACCCTAAATAAATTTTATGAATAGCACTAGTTTATTGAATAAACTGATCATATTTCTTATTTCTATTTCTAATTTTACAAGCTTTCAATCGAAGTTCTTTTTTTTCTTTCTCAATTATTTAATCCCAGAATAAGTTATCAATTTTTAACTTTGCGATCGACTTAACTATTGAGCCCAATGGCCCCCATATTTGAGCACGAATAAGATGATTGCCTAAAAATTTTCTTTAAACTATGCATTTATCATATTTAGAGATCTCTAAAAAATTTTTTATTCGCAATACAAACAAACTGTTGATTGTTTTTGAAGTTTATAAAAAAACTTTTTAAGTAATATATTATGAAGAAATTTCATGAAGTAGTTTAAAGATATCCTTCCCATCTCTTTATGAGCTAATTATTGCATAATTGAAGCGCAGTTTGAGAATATAAAGCCATAACTTTTATTTAAATAATAGCTTAGATTTTTGTTCCTTTGTTAAGTGCTTTAAAATAAAGAAAGAAATTATTTTGTCTGAAAGCACATCATTAAAAACTTCCTCAATATTTACGCCAAATTCTCTTTGAATAGCTTTTTGAAATTTGATAAAACATTCAATTTTCATCACTTATTCAAATATTGAAACTAACCATTTTGTGAATTATTATAAAAGAAAATAGTTTTCAAAATAAGTTTTTTGGTGTTTAAAACTGAAAGCTTTTAAGCACTAAACAAACAGTTTAACGCTTTTGAAAAGTAAGGGTAAAAAAAATTAAAGCAAAAAGTTTAACAAGAAATTAATGAATCAATAAAAAAACTTTAATGTTTTGTTCAAATAGTTGAATAAATTTTCTCTTATTTCGGAGTGTTTCAAACAAATTGATGGTTAGATTCCCACTGCCCTCAATTGAATCGCCTCTAACTTGTATTTGAATTTATTACGAAAACTAATGTATATTTTTTTAGGGGAGAGCACAAAATATATGTTGAAAACAAATAATCATTAATAAAAAACATTTTTTCAAAGTCTGAAAAATGATACGGATTTCATTTAAAGTATAACACAAACAAAATATTTTCTCATAACTAATTGTTCTGAAAGTAAACATTTATTATAAATTATTTTCATGAGTGTTCAGTTCAAGGGCGCAATTGTTTGTTATGATAAATGACTTGTTAATTATTATTAAGGATTTTTTTGGTGTGAAATAATTTGGGAAAAAAATGAAATATAAATATTATTGTTTATTATATCATTGTTTATGATATTGTATTTAACGTACAATTGAATCATGAAAATAAAGTTTTTTGACTTATTGTTTAAATTAGTACAAACTTTTAGCTTAACTCAAAATAAATTCAATGAACAATTATTTTTCTTATACAATAAATAACTTAAAACTTAAGGTCAGAAAAATTTCAAACAGAAGAAATATTTTGATCGACTTTTTTTTATCGCTTAAAAACATCAGTTGTTTTCAATTAATTTATATCTGTAAAGTCTTTTTAGATCTTCAAAAACTTGATCTAAAATACATTTATTTTAATTAATTCTAAACTAAAGTCTATTTATTTACTAAAGAATTTATGGCGTGAATTATGAATAAAATCAGGTCTGTGTTTATTGAGACGGACTAAACATTTATAAACTAAACAAGAAATTCAATGAACTTAAGCGATAGTTGTTTTGTTTTTCTTCAATTTAATTCCTAATATGAACCTGTTTTGAGGCTCAAAATTACTTAAACTCAATTGATTTGACTATTTTTTATCGATCAACTATTTTATTGAATGATAATTCAGGGACTAATAAACTTTTAAATGTATTTCTAATTTTTTTCTATCAATTTATTTCAATTTCTTTAGAAGAAGAAAAAAAGTAAATCAAGTTTTAAAGAGTTATTAAACTTTATTAAATACGAGTAAATGAAAGAGATTTCACTCTAAACCTAATCTATTTTCTAAAGTTAAACATGTTTTACAAACTTTTTATCACAGTTTTAATGCTTGAGCAAGAAATCAAAACTCTCACGAAAGGTATAGAACTAAATATATTGTGTTAAGAGTTAGATAAAAAAGAAAATTTAAAATAAATCTTAATGCATATCTAATTAGAAGCAAGAATAAACATGAGTACAAAATTACATAATTTAGATCGAAGGAGAAAACTTCATAATTAAGTTCTAATTCTGATAAAGAACTAATTTTGATGTCATCTGATTCACGTTCAATTAATTGATGGTTAAACTCAAAATTAGCTGAAAATTTTCTAATTTCAACGCTAATAACTTGTTAGTAATAAGAAGTTCAGTTTTTCCTAAAGCTAATTATTTCCTAAAGTAATCTTCATATTTATGAAGTTAATAACAATGTTTTATTGTAGGCTTAAGTGATTTCTTTCAAAAATGCATTTCATTAACACTTGAGTTTAGAATCTTTTAAGAGAAAAAAACAGTTTTGCAAAAAAACTTTGGATTCAAAGGTCGTGTCCATGAAATCAATACAATATTTTGCTGAAGAAGAGTTAGTTTTATTGCAACTGCAGTCCATTTAAGGCAATAAAATAAAAAATTTCCTGAAAAAAATTCAAATAAAATTCTAGTCAATAACTCACATATTGAAATCTAAACCTAAATCACAAAAAGTTGTCTTTTAAAAAAAATTAAATTCAATGAAACAAAAAATTAAATATAATTTGATGCTTGCTGTTAATTAAAAACTTTTACTTAAAAATAATTTCAAAGAAATAAACTAATGAGATAAAAGCTCAAACCTGAAGGCATCTCAAACTCTCTATGAATTAATAATAATTTATTGCATTTATATTGTACTGAATTAATTAATTATAATTATGTCATTGGGCGCTATGAATGAAGAACTATCTCATTGTGCAACAGATCTTTTTTCTTCTTCAATTAAATTAAAATTTCAATTTTATTATACTTTTGAATATAATAGTAATTCCCTTCAGGCGTAATATTGTCTTTAATTTTTATCATTTGATTTAATTGTGAGAAAGTTTTTCGGGAACTAATCAACAGTGGCGTAGTTTTTATTATTCAATTGAGAAGAAAAAAAAAATTCTTTGTTTTGTCTTTTGTTAAAATTCATTTTGTTGATCATCTAATTGTTAACTTTCCTCAACGTCACTGCGATGAAGGCTGAAAAAATTTGTTCCATTTATACAGTTTGATTAAAAAAAAAGATTTCTTCTCTTTCTTTTCCTGATCTAATTAATTAAAAGATCAGATTTAGGTTTTGTATAAAAAGAGAAAACTCATTAATTATCGTTTAGTTTTTGAAATTAGTTTTCTATGCAATTTGTAAAAAGCAATTGTTTTCCCAAATAGTAATTAAGGACTGAATAATTTTTGCTTTCTTTCAGACAAGAGTTTGAGGTTAAGAGAAAATTTTGAAGCGAAAAATTATAATTATAGTGATATTTGTACCGTATTTGAAGTATTTATCAAAAAGTGTGAGAAAAAAATTCCTATCGATCGAGAACTTCAACACACTTTTCCTTTTCATATATACTGTATATATATATAATAAAAACAGTGACTTTTTTCTTTTCTTCTGGTAACTTAATTTGAAAACATGAACTTTTCTTAAAATTTGTTTTTATCAGATAAACTGTTTAGACAAGAAATCTAGTACAAACTTAGAAAAAATATATAGAAATTAAATTACTTTTAAAGCTTTTAAGCTTTAAAAAATTTGTTAATTTATTGAACAAAATGGTATTCAATTACTTATTTTCGCATCAATGAGTTGTTTAATTACAGTGGAAGTAAATAAGACCTACTCTGATATTAACAAAAAAAACTTTTGAAACTACCAATTAGTAAATTAAGATAATTATGGTATTGAAAACAACTAAAAGTGAGTTCCTAATTTATTTGTCCGAAAAAGTAGAATAATCATCAGAAGTCAAAATAATATTTTTTTTAGCTCTAAGCTATCCTTCACCTAAACACTGATTTTTCGCCCAAAAAAATCCTGTTTTTTGTATTAAAGCGCCTGAAACTACACTTAAAAGTTGTTAAATTAAAGAAGTATTTTCATCTGTCTTCGGACTCATCCCACTATCAAATAAATTAAAGCAACAGAAGAATATCTATACCTATAATAATAATAATATTTATTCAATATTTTACAATTACACGCATTACTCAAGCGATTCATATCATTAGTAAAACTAATCTCAACAGCAAATAATATGCACTGTCATAATCAAATAAGAGAAATATCAAATATAGGGCAACATTTTTTTATGGGTGTTATTTTTCGGCTATCATTAGCTTTCATTGTAGTTCTCAACAGAGAACAATTTTTTCAAAGTCCACAAATATTAGGGATCCTTAAAGACATATTTTAAAGATATTGCGAATCCAAAAAAAGACAACCCATCAATAGTTGATGAAACTATAAAATTGAATGTTGAGGCGGAATTAAATTGTTATTTATGATTGACGTATTCATTGTTCTGTCAAATTATTTAAGAGCTAATTATAGCTAACATGCAATTGAATTTTAGGCAATTTTAGTTTATAATAGTTGGAAATAGCAATTGCTTAATATTTAGTTTTTTTTTCTCTTAGCTATTATTATGAATTCCTAACTAAAAGTCCATTGATTTAAGACTTTTCTCAACGTTTATTAGGAAATCGATTATAATAATGAATCCGAACTCAAAACCATAAGTTTTAGTGTGCCTTTGATCTAGTTTTTTGTTTCAAATACATTTTTCTGTTTCAAATTATTTTCTCTATAATTCCATTTTTTTCACAGCTTTAATTAAAAACTATTTAAGCAATAAAAATACCGCAAATTTCTCACAGTGTTTGAACTTTAATTCTCTTGGATTTCAACCTTTGAACGCGAACTTAAAATGTAGTTAAGGAAAAAAAAAATTTTTCAGTCTATCAGTTAAGATTTTATTAGTTTAATAATCTTGCGCTAAACTTATTTCAAGTAATAATTTTGTTTTAATAAATGCATTGTTCGCATGCAAACAGTCTTCAAATAATTACAATAAATGCTTGATTTAAAATTGAGTTTTAAAAAAGTTGTGATAATTTAGCTAAACATTCGGATTAGTTTAGATGAGAGAATAATTTGAATAAAGGACTCATTAAAATCTCGTCAATTTAGTCGAAACACTTAAACTAAATAATTTTGACATTAATTTTAATAATAGAAAACGGAAGCGTCATTTTTTCAAAGGTATTTTAATACTGGATAATGAGAACAATCTTCTATTCATTACGAAAAGACAATCGAAATGAAAACCTAATCAATTAAAAATCATGATTCATGTCTTTCATACCTTATTTCTAGCATTCTCTTAATTAACTAATGAAAAAAATATCTATAATTAATCCCATAATAATAGTATAGCATTAATAGTATTTATGTATTTATATACTACGTAGTTATTAATTATTTGAAATCTAACTCTTAATCAGATATTGTGCTATTTTTTCTAGTGTGCTATTAATACTAAGTTTTTCTATTGTTCAAAATAGGCATTTGTAACAAATAAAACACGCAATACTGACATAAGCAGTAGTGATAAAGCATTTTTATGATAGGATTTTAGTCAAGTTATTGTGAATTAAAAGATCGGAAAAAAGAAAAGTTTTTATTTTAAATAAGATATAGATATTTATAATTCAATTTTAAGCATTGTTTAGCGAAGAATAGATAGATCTCTGAGAACTTTGAATAAAAATAATACTTAATTATGATTCGGTTTTAACAGAACAAAGATTTAGTTTTATTTTTGATCTAGTATAAGTTCAGATCGAATTTGACACTAATTTGGTTTTTAGTCTAAATTCGTACACATTTTATGACAGAAAATAAATAAAATGTTATAAAAATGTTTCTCAAAATTTGAGACAAACTTTTTATATTGTCCTTAATTTAGTTTTCATTTAAATAAGTTAGAAAATTAAGGATAAAAGCGAGATAATAAAAAGGGTTTTGGTTTAAGTAAAAGACTATAAATTCTGTTTTCCAAAAGACTAGTTTAAAATTCCGAAAACTTTTTTTTCGACTTAGAACTCATGTATATATTAAATTAAAGTTTATTACAATTATTAAACAGCTATTAAATAGTTGAATATACATGAAATTGATTGTGAAAGTTATGAATTATTTATCAAAGAAAATAATCTTAAACTGATATTATTTCATAATGCGATGAAGTCCTAGTTTTTAGTGAGTTATTTGTTTTTTTCTTTATTCTAAATAATAATCAAATGTTTAACAAAATAAAATTTATGTTCAGCAAGAGATAAGATTTTGATCATAACTATTAAAGTAAGAGGTGTTTAATAGGAATAAAGTTTTGCGAAATTAAGAATGAATTTATTTTTCTCTTGTATCACACCTTAATTGGAGAATG
>JAQIWZ010000804.1:0-15677 GCA_034697245.1 Malaconothrus monodactylus | reverse complement strand
GTCCTTCAAACGATGCAAAACCGGATACCAGTAATCAACGAGAAGCCGAACCAAAGAAAGCTATGGGCAGTGCCAAAGAAATGGGCTCTCAGGGTGTCATATATTCTGCAAGTTTTACTTTGATTTCGTTCGCTTTCGCTCTGAGATTGAAACTTCATTTCATTATATTCTCGAGGCTTTAGAACTTCAAAATTATTTCCTATTATTTGATATTCAGATATGATTTCTCAGAATTCATTTTCAATACAATATTAATAAAATGATATTTTAAAGAAGAACCACTACTTATTAATGATGTTCTTCATAATAATTGAAATTTTAAAGAATTGATAGGAGTTTTATTTGAGTTGAAACATAAACTGATACAAGGAATTTAACGAATCATTTATTTAATAAGTTCTGTTTCTAATGGCAACTACTCTTAAGCGAACATAACAAACAATACACTTTTTAATGGTTATGAGGTTTTGATACTATTACTTATGATTACTTTTTATAAGAAAATTTGTTTAATTTTGCTATTTATATTTTTCAATCATCTAAATTATTTGAACTCAAGTTTGTATGCAATGATTATAAAGTAGTTTTTAACTTGAAATGTGTAGCGAAACAACTCTTTTGCCACAAATTCGAAGAATAAAATCTGGAAACATAAAAGTAGATGAGATGAGAGCGACTAACTCTCAAAGAAGAATTAGCTTTGATCTCATCAGAAGCAGTACTACAGAAACTATTTTTCATAGAAATAATGAAGTCATTCAAAGAATGAAAAGAATTTCTATCGGAAAAGAATTTTCTGTCACAAAAAATATTAAAAGCACTAGAATTAGAGCCAAATCGAGTACTGACGCAAGAATTGCAAACAAATTGAATGGTCTTCCAGTTTTTGGCGACCAAAAGGCTTTATTGGATGGTTCGCAAGTCTTAGAATTGATCAGCAAATTGGAGATAAGCCAATCGATTGCTAATTATAATCGAGAAGAAATTATTTACATTTACTCAAAAAAGTTTGAATTACAAAACATATTACAAGAAAAATGTAAAATTACGATCAAAGAGGAATGTTTGGCACATGTTCTTAAAGCAAACCAATTAATTAATGAATTGAAGACCTTATATAAAGAAGAAAATAATAAATTAAATTTCCTCAAAAGCATCAAATCTGAAGACAAACGAAAAATCAAAATATTGGATAGTTTTGTGAAAAATTGTAAATCAAAAATAACTTTGGCTCAAGATATCGATCAAAAGAGCAGTTCATGGATTTGTTTGATCACAAATACAAATAGATTAATGAATGTGACGCATATGTTTCCAAACGATGACGGACTCGATCTAATAATTGAGAAGACAGTAAAAGAACTGAAATATTTTCGAATAGTTTTGACAAATTTGGTACGAATTATATTAAAGATGAATGTAGAAATGATGAGTTTACTCATAGACTCACTGCCCAATCAGTGCATTTCAGATCTATGCATATCGTGTCAAAACTTTAACAAAATTTCCATTTCAGAACAAATCAAACCAATTGATTTGGTATCTGTTGTCGCTTCAAATCAGGCTAAAGTTGCTACTAATAAGTTGTTATATTATCTCTACAATGAAACAAATAAGAATTTAAACCTAATTGCTAGAAACGAAAGTCTTTCATTATTTGATTCGATTAAAAAACAGTTCAGAACTGAAGAAATAACGTCGGATTACTTCAGTGCCTCTTCTAATTCAACATTTAATCAAATAAAAAAACAGCCGAATATCGATTCAAAGATTCAAAAAGATCTAAAGACTGTATTTAATATTTTAATACAAACCAACCAAAGAATTTTACTCAAAATAATTTTTGGCCATCAGGAAAATAACAACAATAATCAAACGAAATCTTCGGGTTCCAGACAGAAGTGGTTCAAATTAGAAGATGATTCAGTTGAGAAACAACAAAAATTATGTCAAGAGTGCGACAAACTTTTCTGGAATGAATTCTGGTCTAAATTTGACAAAACAATTGAGAGCTCGTTGTGTTTCGCAAAAGTGGACAACACATCGGTTCCGATTTGCGTTCTATACAATCAAACAAAGGCTGCGTTAATCAGTAATATTCTTGAGAATTGCATTCGTGATGAAGAACTATTGCTCGAAGCTATCAAGTCATTAGAATTGGCTCAATATAATCTGCTTCTTAGCATTGCTTTTCAGAAATGGAGCCAAAGTTAGTCCCAGTCATAAAATTAATTTGATTTCAAACGCATATATTTTGAAAATTTTATTTTCAATTTTATTTTCAATAGATTTTATGGCTTTGTCTAAACAAACAGAAAAATCAAGTTTTTCTATTGCGCAAAGTGAAGGCCATAACAGAATCGGGACTCTTATAGGAATAACTGTAATCAATGCTGTTGAGCCTCTATTAACTATGAAAATGAAATATTCTGTTCACACAAATGCTTCGGAAAAGATTATCGATTATATTATAAAAAATACTTTGAACGTATTCTTGACTTTTGTCGAACGTAAGCAATCAGTAGAACTCGAACCAGAATTATTCGCATTATATATCGCTTTATCAGTTTTGGATATCAATGTAAGTCACAAAACAAACTGAAATAACTTTTTTCACTTGAAAAATGCCTCAAAACACTTTATAAATTATAATGATTTCAATCATTTTTCATGAAAAAAATTATAATACTATTGACTCAATAGTATTGAGATTTATTTTATTTCTCGGCTTTTAGTTTGTGTTTGAAATTAAAAGAATTTAAGAGAAAAACTAATGAAAAGAATCCTAAATCAATATATTTTTGCTATTATTTAGAATATTATTGAACTTTTATCTAATTTTGACCTGAAATGGATTAATATTACAATCGAAAATCTGAATTGCATTAAATCAAACGCACTTTTGAAAGTTAAAAACGACATGTATTACAAAAGCACTGAATTTATTTCGAAGACTATTCCGTATAAAGAATACAAAAAAAGTAAGACTTATTCAATTTGAGTGAATTTTCTTTAAATTTAAACTAAATTTCATTTGAAAGTTCATTAAAGAAAATGAAATCATAAATATCCAAAAATTGACTTAATGTGCAATTCCTTTGACAGAAATATGTTCAACAAATTCCAATTGGATAGAAAACATTATTTCAGTTCTTTTAGAACCGACCACTGCCTTATTAACAAAGGATTCATCATTTGAAGCCATTATGTTATTGACAGAATTGATAGAAGAGTTCGCGAAAGCAATGCTCGACTGCATCTACAAAGAAAATAAGATCAAAATAAGGTTTTCTTATTCGGGAGCGATTCAATTGAATAAAGATATCGAAGCTTTTTGGGATTGGATCGTAAGAAATAACTTACAATCAACGGATTCAAATGCTGTCAAACTATTGAAGTCCACGAGTTTTTCGATAGTTAATAGGAATAAAACTATAGTCACTAAAAGACATAATAGAGTTAGTCCTTCAGTTTCATTCATTCGAACTAATGAAAGAACTAACGGCTCATCCACTCAACAAAATATTAGAACAAATGATAAAAATTGCTTTTCATCGTTTTCTTGCTCTGAAATTTTTCAAATTTTTACATGAAATTTATAATTAAGGAATTTTTATAATTGTTTACTTTATAAGATGTAAACAAATACATGATATCTAATAAATAATTGATTACTTATTTGTTGATTTTGTGAAACATTCGATAAAACAAGTATTGCTATAATATCTCGTTCGAGACATAACTTATTCCATCATTATTTTGAACATTTTGTACATTGATTTTGATATGTGTCACATTTAAATTTAACCTTCTTTTCTAGTTTTAGAGATATTTCAAGTCGTATTCAAGTCTTCATATTTGCTTAAGACTTAGCAAAGAGTTTGTTTCATTTGATACTTTTTTTAAAATTTGAATTTTTATTCAAGTTTTTATTCGAAGCGAAATTACAATTTAATTCAACGATTATATTTCATACGAAATAAATTAAAAAAAATAAATTATTTTTGTACAATATTAGTAATTACATAACAATATTTACAACTTATTCATCAAATGATAATTGCAGTGATTAACAAAATAAACGAATCATAAGAAATCGACACTACTTTGCGATACAGTTCTTCGTCTCTCTCTAAACAGAGTATCAGTTGTTAATTGAAGACTTTTAAGCAATTCATGTTCTTTAATCTCTGCAGTTGAGGGCCTTTTTTCGGGATCGTGTGACAGCAATCGTTTCAAAAGATTGCACTGAAGTCAAAATAATTAAAGAATCATTTAGTGTCGAACTAAAAAAAGTTGAAAAACTTATACAAACCTCAGTCTTGAAATTTTGACAGAAATCATTGGGAAATTTTCTTTTCCTCGCGTTATTCAAAAGGATATTTCTTTCCATTTCTGTTTTAATTGGCACTAAGAGTTCGAACAAAATAATTCCCAACGAGAATATGTCCACTTTGTGACTATACGGAGCGTTCTTTATCTGTTAGTATTAATAAAATGAGGTTTTTTCACAGTTTTAGCAAATATTTGAATAAATTTGATAAATAATAATATTATAGTAAAAGACCTGTTCGGGACTCATGTATAGCTGAGTTCCAACTCTATTGGTGTGTGTATTGGAATCGTTCGAAAATATGGAATCATATTCATCGAAACAATCATTATTAACACCTGGTGTGTGAGACTCTTCGTCTATAGCGGTTGCTGTGACTAAACCAAAGTCACCGATTTTAATGATGCCGTCCATTGAGAAAAATATATTCGATGGCTTTTATGAATTAGGAATTAATAACCAGAATAATAGTAAGAAAAATAATTGAAATAATGTTTTAAGTTGAATACCTTGAGGTCGCGATGCATTAATCCCATAGAATGGACATAATGTACAGCACTTACGATCTGATCGAATATATCTAAAACTAAATCAGAATCTCTATTAGATGAATTAGTGAAGAGCCAGTCTTTGAGTGTATCCTTTCGGCATAATTGCATTTGAATGTAGAGATAACAACGGGGTAGTGGAGGATTGAAGCTATTCGGTCGCGAACTACTTTTCAACAGAATCGATTGCTCAATAGCTTCGGCATCGGCCAAATCAGCGCTCATTTTGCAGTCATTAGCTTTGGAATCAACACTTTTATTATGAGTGAGACTTGAATTCAATAATGAATAAGAATTTTCAAATAATCTAATAGAAGAAGCGTTTTCCTCAAAAACAATATCTAAAGACTGAGAGCCTTGTGTTTCAGTGAAAGATTTAATCTTTGATCCACTAAAACTGTAATTAGTTTCCGTTTGGGTTTCTCTACTCTTAATGTTTACGGAAAACTTATAATCACTGGCGAGTGACTTATTAACGACTTGTTTGCTTTCTAGACCGTGATCAAAGGATTGCACGGCAGATATGTCTTCACTTTTCCACTGTTTATCAACACTTTCTTGCCATCCGGGCGGTGGAAATTCGAGCCATGCGTTATAATATCTCACAATACCGCTGTGGTCTAATTTAGACAAAGCTTTTACTTCTCTCATCACTTTATCTCTTTGTTCTTTACGACAAGGAAGACATATTCGCTTAACTGCATAATGGCTTTCATCAATTCTATGTTTTGCTTCGAAAACAAGACCAAAACCTCCTTTTCCCAAGATTTGAATTGGTTCAAAATCTGCTAAATATCGTGAGGTATAGTCATTATTGTCTCCATTATAGGGTGGGTTGAATGGTGAAGAAAATGAAGGAGTGGAAGGAGTTCTGTCTTGTGATGAAACGGATGGACTATTGTCTCCAGAGTTTTCTTCGCAACTCAATACTTTGCATTTTGACTTCAATTTTCTTTTCAAATAAGAGTACAAAAAGTTCAACAGAAATGCAGAGACAATACTAATAGCAGTGACTTCTTTCCAGTAATGCCAAAGCGAAGCGATCACTATTTGTTGCATAATTCCATTTTCTTCGTCTTCGTCTTTGCCATAATCCCAATCAATATTCACAAATTTGTCGCTTTCATTGATATGACATTGAGTTTTATTGTCTTCGACAATATCCATTAAATAATATCCCAAATTTTCGTCATTTGACGAAAGAGAGAAATGAGGACTCGATACTAACGCGAAACTATTTTCTGAATCTAAACTTTTATTATCGTTATGAATGAGTGCCTGAGGTTTCCATTCGATTTGCAAAACATTAGAATTGGATTTAGTTTTTTCAGTCGCTAATAAATCGTTTTGAATTTTAGTTTGAGAAATATGTTCTTTGATTTTGTTGGAGGGCTGAACATACCATTGCTGGAGATAACGTCCTATATAAATAGAGGGCTCCATTATATTGGAGTTAAACTCTATGTTTCCGAAACCAAACAATTTTTGTTTGTCAAATAAATTCAATTGATTTAAGTGACCGTTTCTATAGTTCCAGATGTGAACAATCGGTGATTCAAATTTATACTGCCATTGAATACTATCTCCACTTTTCAAATATCTTTTAACAGAAATGATTCCATTGGGAACTAAGACTTTGAAGTCAGTTTCCTTTGCAGCTTGAGACGGATTATCGATTATGTTATATTCGTTTTGTTGTCTTTCATCGTAGAAATAGTTGGCATCAAAATCTTTATGACATTGAGCTGAAGGCATAGTAGAAAGTTGTGGTTCACTGACAGAGAAATGCCATTTCTCTTTTCCCGTTCGCGGTTCAATAGCGCGTACGGTTTGTGTAATTCGTTTGACTAAAAACATGTCATCAAAGGTTTCATTTTCATTGAGTTGTGATGCGGGACACCCTTTGACACCACATTCATAATAGACATGACCCGTAAGTATATTAATGGCCAATAGTTTACTTTCTTGTCCTCCAGTTATAACTAAATCATCGCCTAATTTATAAGAACTTTTTAACAAAGTTTCTGCATTTAGTGGTATTCCGTCTATTGTTTTTCCGTTATATAAATACAGATTTCCATCAAGTGATGGAACTATTCGCACGATTTGGCCTTTTTTTGTTAGTTCAAAGTTACTGATAGTCGAAGAAAGTAATGCTTCGGAACTTATTTTTTGAGACCATTTGAGATCTCCGTCTCGTTCGACGTCTAAAGCGGTTAACTTTCCGTCTAATGTACTTATTATTAACAGTTCGCTAAACAATACAATCAATTCATTTAATAATTATTAACTATTTTTATATAAGATATCAATTGATTTAATAATTAACTCATGCGATTCAATAACAAGTTATCTCTCATTCACTTTTGCAAACAGATAACCGATTATTGTATCGCATCAGTTAATAATAGTTGAGTTGAGACTCACTTATGATTAGTATGAGAAATAATTTTGTCTTTATTGCAATCGGGAAGTAATGACTGTTGGGATGGAAGTGATGTATGCGTTGACACAATGGTCTCGCTTTCCTCTTCATTATAAAGACATGAATTTAATTGAAATAATGATAACAAACAAATAACTGTAACGCAAAAGTTGGCCAAAAGTCCCATTTCTTGAAATGTTTGATTTATGAATCCATTTGTGATGTTTTGATTGAAAAGTGTGTCAAATACAACACACTTTCTTTATATTTATTTAAATTTAATTTAAATAAAATCTAAATTTAGTTAATTTGATTATAAATTCAAAAAATTTCTAAATCTGAAGCATAAGGTATTTATAGCTTTAATATTACGCGACATAAAGTTTGTCTCTTTTCTACTATTCAAAGACTGACTCATCGTTAGAGCTATCGAATGATGTAATCATTAAAATAGTGTTGTGCAGCAAATAATATTGCATATTTTTTCAATTTTTAATTAATTGCACATATTTTTCGTGTTTTAAAAAACAAAAATCAATTAAGAAAAGAATGACAAAAATAATATAAAGTAATTATATGAAAAAATATGCAATATTATTTGCTGCACAACACTATTTTAATGATTACATCATTCGATAGCTCTAACGATGAGTCAGTCTTTGAATAGTAGAAAAGAGACAAACTTTATGTCGCGTAATATTAAAGCTATAAATACCTTATGCTTCAGATTTAGAAATTTTTTGAATTTATAATCAAATTAACTAAATTTAGATTTTATTTAAATTAAATTTAAATAAATATAAAGAAAGTGTGTTGTATTTGACACACTTTTCAATCAAAACATCACAAATGGATTCATAAATCAAACATTTCAAGAAATGGGACTTTTGGCCAACTTTTGCGTTACAGTTATTTGTTTGTTATCATTATTTCAATTAAATTCATGTCTTTATAATGAAGAGGAAAGCGAGACCATTGTGTCAACGCATACATCACTTCCATCCCAACAGTCATTACTTCCCGATTGCAATAAAGACAAAATTATTTCTCATACTAATCATAAGTGAGTCTCAACTCAACTATTATTAACTGATGCGATACAATAATCGGTTATCTGTTTGCAAAAGTGAATGAGAGATAACTTGTTATTGAATCGCATGAGTTAATTATTAAATCAATTGATATCTTATATAAAAATAGTTAATAATTATTAAATGAATTGATTGTATTGTTTAGCGAACTGTTAATAATAAGTACATTAGACGGAAAGTTAACCGCTTTAGACGTCGAACGAGACGGAGATCTCAAATGGTCTCAAAAAATAAGTTCCGAAGCATTACTTTCTTCGACTATCAGTAACTTTGAACTAACAAAAAAAGGCCAAATCGTGCGAATAGTTCCATCACTTGATGGAAATCTGTATTTATATAACGGAAAAACAATAGACGGAATACCACTAAATGCAGAAACTTTGTTAAAAAGTTCTTATAAATTAGGCGATGATTTAGTTATAACTGGAGGACAAGAAAGTAAACTATTGGCCATTAATATACTTACGGGTCATGTCTATTATGAATGTGGTGTCAAAGGGTGTCCCGCATCACAACTCAATGAAAATGAAACCTTTGATGACATGTTTTTAGTCAAACGAATTACACAAACCGTACGCGCTATTGAACCGCGAACGGGAAAAGAGAAATGGCATTTCTCTGTCAGTGAACCACAACTTTCTACTATGCCTTCAGCTCAATGTCATAAAGATTTTGATGCCAACTATTTCTACGATGAAAGACAACAAAACGAATATAACATAATCGATAATCCGTCTCAAGCTGCAAAGGAAACTGACTTCAAAGTCTTAGTTCCCAATGGAATCATTTCTGTTAAAAGATATTTGAAAAGTGGAGATAGTATTCAATGGCAGTATAAATTTGAATCACCGATTGTTCACATCTGGAACTATAGAAACGGTCACTTAAATCAATTGAATTTATTTGACAAACAAAAATTGTTTGGTTTCGGAAACATAGAGTTTAACTCCAATATAATGGAGCCCTCTATTTATATAGGACGTTATCTCCAGCAATGGTATGTTCAGCCCTCCAACAAAATCAAAGAACATATTTCTCAAACTAAAATTCAAAACGATTTATTAGCGACTGAAAAAACTAAATCCAATTCTAATGTTTTGCAAATCGAATGGAAACCTCAGGCACTCATTCATAACGATAATAAAAGTTTAGATTCAGAAAATAGTTTCGCGTTAGTATCGAGTCCTCATTTCTCTCTTTCGTCAAATGACGAAAATTTGGGATATTATTTAATGGATATTGTCGAAGACAATAAAACTCAATGTCATATCAATGAAAGCGACAAATTTGTGAATATTGATTGGGATTATGGCAAAGACGAAGACGAAGAAAATGGAATTATGCAACAAATAGTGATCGCTTCGCTTTGGCATTACTGGAAAGAAGTCACTGCTATTAGTATTGTCTCTGCATTTCTGTTGAACTTTTTGTACTCTTATTTGAAAAGAAAATTGAAGTCAAAATGCAAAGTATTGAGTTGCGAAGAAAACTCTGGAGACAATAGTCCATCCGTTTCATCACAAGACAGAACTCCTTCCACTCCTTCATTTTCTTCACCATTCAACCCACCCTATAATGGAGACAATAATGACTATACCTCACGATATTTAGCAGATTTTGAACCAATTCAAATCTTGGGAAAAGGAGGTTTTGGTCTTGTTTTCGAAGCAAAACATAGAATTGATGAAAGCCATTATGCAGTTAAGCGAATATGTCTTCCTTGTCGTAAAGAACAAAGAGATAAAGTGATGAGAGAAGTAAAAGCTTTGTCTAAATTAGACCACAGCGGTATTGTGAGATATTATAACGCATGGCTCGAATTTCCACCGCCCGGATGGCAAGAAAGTGTTGATAAACAGTGGAAAAGTGAAGACATATCTGCCGTGCAATCCTTTGATCACGGTCTAGAAAGCAAACAAGTCGTTAATAAGTCACTCGCCAGTGATTATAAGTTTTCCGTAAACATTAAGAGTAGAGAAACCCAAACGGAAACTAATTACAGTTTTAGTGGATCAAAGATTAAATCTTTCACTGAAACACAAGGCTCTCAGTCTTTAGATATTGTTTTTGAGGAAAACGCTTCTTCTATTAGATTATTTGAAAATTCTTATTCATTATTGAATTCAAGTCTCACTCATAATAAAAGTGTTGATTCCAAAGCTAATGACTGCAAAATGAGCGCTGATTTGGCCGATGCCGAAGCTATTGAGCAATCGATTCTGTTGAAAAGTAGTTCGCGACCGAATAGCTTCAATCCTCCACTACCCCGTTGTTATCTCTACATTCAAATGCAATTATGCCGAAAGGATACACTCAAAGACTGGCTCTTCACTAATTCATCTAATAGAGATTCTGATTTAGTTTTAGATATATTCGATCAGATCGTAAGTGCTGTACATTATGTCCATTCTATGGGATTAATGCATCGCGACCTCAAGGTATTCAACTTAAAACATTATTTCAATTATTTTTCTTACTATTATTCTGGTTATTAATTCCTAATTCATAAAAGCCATCGAATATATTTTTCTCAATGGACGGCATCATTAAAATCGGTGACTTTGGTTTAGTCACAGCAACCGCTATAGACGAAGAGTCTCACACACCAGGTGTTAATAATGATTGTTTCGATGAATATGATTCCATATTTTCGAACGATTCCAATACACACACCAATAGAGTTGGAACTCAGCTATACATGAGTCCCGAACAGGTCTTTTACTATAATATTATTATTTATCAAATTTATTCAAATATTTGCTAAAACTGTGAAAAAACCTCATTTTATTAATACTAACAGATAAAGAACGCTCCGTATAGTCACAAAGTGGACATATTCTCGTTGGGAATTATTTTGTTCGAACTCTTAGTGCCAATTAAAACAGAAATGGAAAGAAATATCCTTTTGAATAACGCGAGGAAAAGAAAATTTCCCAATGATTTCTGTCAAAATTTCAAGACTGAGGTTTGTATAAGTTTTTCAACTTTTTTTAGTTCGACACTAAATGATTCTTTAATTATTTTGACTTCAGTGCAATCTTTTGAAACGATTGCTGTCACACGATCCCGAAAAAAGGCCCTCAACTGCAGAGATTAAAGAACATGAATTGCTTAAAAGTCTTCAATTAACAACTGATACTCTGTTTAGAGAGAGACGAAGAACTGTATCGCAAAGTAGTGTCGATTTCTTATGATTCGTTTATTTTGTTAATCACTGCAATTATCATTTGATGAATAAGTTGTAAATATTGTTATGTAATTACTAATATTGTACAAAAATAATTTATTTTTTTTAATTTATTTCGTATGAAATATAATCGTTGAATTAAATTGTAATTTCGCTTCGAATAAAAACTTGAATAAAAATTCAAATTTTAAAAAAAGTATCAAATGAAACAAACTCTTTGCTAAGTCTTAAGCAAATATGAAGACTTGAATACGACTTGAAATATCTCTAAAACTAGAAAAGAAGGTTAAATTTAAATGTGACACATATCAAAATCAATGTACAAAATGTTCAAAATAATGATGGAATAAGTTATGTCTCGAACGAGATATTATAGCAATACTTGTTTTATCGAATGTTTCACAAAATCAACAAATAAGTAATCAATTATTTATTAGATATCATGTATTTGTTTACATCTTATAAAGTAAACAATTATAAAAATTCCTTAATTATAAATTTCATGTAAAAATTTGAAAAATTTCAGAGCAAGAAAACGATGAAAAGCAATTTTTATCATTTGTTCTAATATTTTGTTGAGTGGATGAGCCGTTAGTTCTTTCATTAGTTCGAATGAATGAAACTGAAGGACTAACTCTATTATGTCTTTTAGTGACTATAGTTTTATTCCTATTAACTATCGAAAAACTCGTGGACTTCAATAGTTTGACAGCATTTGAATCCGTTGATTGTAAGTTATTTCTTACGATCCAATCCCAAAAAGCTTCGATATCTTTATTCAATTGAATCGCTCCCGAATAAGAAAACCTTATTTTGATCTTATTTTCTTTGTAGATGCAGTCGAGCATTGCTTTCGCGAACTCTTCTATCAATTCTGTCAATAACATAATGGCTTCAAATGATGAATCCTTTGTTAATAAGGCAGTGGTCGGTTCTAAAAGAACTGAAATAATGTTTTCTATCCAATTGGAATTTGTTGAACATATTTCTGTCAAAGGAATTGCACATTAAGTCAATTTTTGGATATTTATGATTTCATTTTCTTTAATGAACTTTCAAATGAAATTTAGTTTAAATTTAAAGAAAATTCACTCAAATTGAATAAGTCTTACTTTTTTTGTATTCTTTATACGGAATAGTCTTCGAAATAAATTCAGTGCTTTTGTAATACATGTCGTTTTTAACTTTCAAAAGTGCGTTTGATTTAATGCAATTCAGATTTTCGATTGTAATATTAATCCATTTCAGGTCAAAATTAGATAAAAGTTCAATAATATTCTAAATAATAGCAAAAATATATTGATTTAGGATTCTTTTCATTAGTTTTTCTCTTAAATTCTTTTAATTTCAAACACAAACTAAAAGCCGAGAAATAAAATAAATCTCAATACTATTGAGTCAATAGTATTATAATTTTTTTCATGAAAAATGATTGAAATCATTATAATTTATAAAGTGTTTTGAGGCATTTTTCAAGTGAAAAAAGTTATTTCAGTTTGTTTTGTGACTTACATTGATATCCAAAACTGATAAAGCGATATATAATGCGAATAATTCTGGTTCGAGTTCTACTGATTGCTTACGTTCGACAAAAGTCAAGAATACGTTCAAAGTATTTTTTATAATATAATCGATAATCTTTTCCGAAGCATTTGTGTGAACAGAATATTTCATTTTCATAGTTAATAGAGGCTCAACAGCATTGATTACAGTTATTCCTATAAGAGTCCCGATTCTGTTATGGCCTTCACTTTGCGCAATAGAAAAACTTGATTTTTCTGTTTGTTTAGACAAAGCCATAAAATCTATTGAAAATAAAATTGAAAATAAAATTTTCAAAATATATGCGTTTGAAATCAAATTAATTTTATGACTGGGACTAACTTTGGCTCCATTTCTGAAAAGCAATGCTAAGAAGCAGATTATATTGAGCCAATTCTAATGACTTGATAGCTTCGAGCAATAGTTCTTCATCACGAATGCAATTCTCAAGAATATTACTGATTAACGCAGCCTTTGTTTGATTGTATAGAACGCAAATCGGAACCGATGTGTTGTCCACTTTTGCGAAACACAACGAGCTCTCAATTGTTTTGTCAAATTTAGACCAGAATTCATTCCAGAAAAGTTTGTCGCACTCTTGACATAATTTTTGTTGTTTCTCAACTGAATCATCTTCTAATTTGAACCACTTCTGTCTGGAACCCGAAGATTTCGTTTGATTATTGTTGTTATTTTCCTGATGGCCAAAAATTATTTTGAGTAAAATTCTTTGGTTGGTTTGTATTAAAATATTAAATACAGTCTTTAGATCTTTTTGAATCTTTGAATCGATATTCGGCTGTTTTTTTATTTGATTAAATGTTGAATTAGAAGAGGCACTGAAGTAATCCGACGTTATTTCTTCAGTTCTGAACTGTTTTTTAATCGAATCAAATAATGAAAGACTTTCGTTTCTAGCAATTAGGTTTAAATTCTTATTTGTTTCATTGTAGAGATAATATAACAACTTATTAGTAGCAACTTTAGCCTGATTTGAAGCGACAACAGATACCAAATCAATTGGTTTGATTTGTTCTGAAATGGAAATTTTGTTAAAGTTTTGACACGATATGCATAGATCTGAAATGCACTGATTGGGCAGTGAGTCTATGAGTAAACTCATCATTTCTACATTCATCTTTAATATAATTCGTACCAAATTTGTCAAAACTATTCGAAAATATTTCAGTTCTTTTACTGTCTTCTCAATTATTAGATCGAGTCCGTCATCGTTTGGAAACATATGCGTCACATTCATTAATCTATTTGTATTTGTGATCAAACAAATCCATGAACTGCTCTTTTGATCGATATCTTGAGCCAAAGTTATTTTTGATTTACAATTTTTCACAAAACTATCCAATATTTTGATTTTTCGTTTGTCTTCAGATTTGATGCTTTTGAGGAAATTTAATTTATTATTTTCTTCTTTATATAAGGTCTTCAATTCATTAATTAATTGGTTTGCTTTAAGAACATGTGCCAAACATTCCTCTTTGATCGTAATTTTACATTTTTCTTGTAATATGTTTTGTAATTCAAACTTTTTTGAGTAAATGTAAATAATTTCTTCTCGATTATAATTAGCAATCGATTGGCTTATCTCCAATTTGCTGATCAATTCTAAGACTTGCGAACCATCCAATAAAGCCTTTTGGTCGCCAAAAACTGGAAGACCATTCAATTTGTTTGCAATTCTTGCGTCAGTACTCGATTTGGCTCTAATTCTAGTGCTTTTAATATTTTTTGTGACAGAAAATTCTTTTCCGATAGAAATTCTTTTCATTCTTTGAATGACTTCATTATTTCTATGAAAAATAGTTTCTGTAGTACTGCTTCTGATGAGATCAAAGCTAATTCTTCTTTGAGAGTTAGTCGCTCTCATCTCATCTACTTTTATGTTTCCAGATTTTATTCTTCGAATTTGTGGCAAAAGAGTTGTTTCGCTACACATTTCAAGTTAAAAACTACTTTATAATCATTGCATACAAACTTGAGTTCAAATAATTTAGATGATTGAAAAATATAAATAGCAAAATTAAACAAATTTTCTTATAAAAAGTAATCATAAGTAATAGTATCAAAACCTCATAACCATTAAAAAGTGTATTGTTTGTTATGTTCGCTTAAGAGTAGTTGCCATTAGAAACAGAACTTATTAAATAAATGATTCGTTAAATTCCTTGTATCAGTTTATGTTTCAACTCAAATAAAACTCCTATCAATTCTTTAAAATTTCAATTATTATGAAGAACATCATTAATAAGTAGTGGTTCTTCTTTAAAATATCATTTTATTAATATTGTATTGAAAATGAATTCTGAGAAATCATATCTGAATATCAAATAATAGGAAATAATTTTGAAGTTCTAAAGCCTCGAGAATATAATGAAATGAAGTTTCAATCTCAGAGCGAAAGCGAACGAAATCAAAGTAAAACTTGCAGAATATATGACACCCTGAGAGCCCATTTCTTTGGCACTGCCCATAGCTTTCTTTGGTTCGGCTTCTCGTTGATTACTGGTATCCGGTTTTGCATCGTTTGAAGGAC
>JAQIWZ010000803.1:0-15685 GCA_034697245.1 Malaconothrus monodactylus | reverse complement strand
CTTATCGATTGGAATCGGAGGTAATGGTTGAGATAGAATTGATGGTCGGTTATCAATATTCGACTGATGGATATGAGCTCTCATTAAAGTAAATCTTTCAACTAATCGGCTGTGAAGTGGACGCACTGCTGGTGGCGCTAATCTTCCGTGCAATGTAAGCCCTCCTTCAAGAATGCGGACCTGATGTGCGATTCCTGACTTCAATCGCATCAAAAAGTTTGAGTGATTGGGATTCGAAGCTATAAACGATGGAACCAAAAATGCGTCCATATATTTAGCAACGCCTCCATTGACTGCTGCCTCGAGAACACCCTTTAATACAAACAAAAAACAATTTTAAATATATATAAAATGGATAATAAAAATTTGATTACTTGTAATCTCATTGAGAGCAGAGATATTGACTCATTTTTGCCTTCAATAGTGAAGTTCGAAATCAATTTCGATAATTCATTGTTCATATTTTCGATTGTCTCACAGGCGTGTTCTATGGGTGACACTTGACTCACTTGAGTGGCCACCACTTCAAACATTCGCAAAACTCCAGGCAATTGATGTTCAATTGTACAACAGGTTCTTTCAATCCATAATGACTTGAATTCATTATTTGGATCGAATGGAGCCCTTTGTACGGGTCGGTCGTAAATGAACTTTCGAACACAATTTGTGTTATAATAATTGAGAGCACTTTCAGGTATTTGTGTTGATTCGCTTTTGGGAATAAGAGGTGGTTCGGGAATAGGTTTTACAGCAACCACTTGAATGTCTAAAGAGAGGATAAAATTTAAAAATTTTGAATTTTTATAATAATTAATCTGAATTTCGCATACATTGTGCCTGAGATTCAGTAATACTTTCATCCGGAGGAACATTTTTGGTCATAAGTTGAGCTGAAGGAAACTCGGATTGCATTCGTTGTGTAAAAGCACCAATTTTTTCACATTCCAAACCTCGAAAAATGAATACTCGATTCTATTTTCAACGAAAACAATAAATAAATAATAAATATCTATTTTGAATGCAATTGAAATTAAATTAATTAAAACCTGTAGAAAAGTAGGGAAATCGAGTCCATAGAAACCAACGCGAAAGTATTCATTTTCAGGTCTTAATTTGGTAAGTATTTTATCCAAAAAGCCGGCGTGTGTCTTAAGAACACGACTCATTTTTTCTAAACAATATGACTTTTCATAAACAGGAGCCAACTCTTTGCACATCTTCACGCCTTCCTCCCAACACGAGCCCCGATCAAAATAATCGATTATTGTTTGATATAATGCCTCTTTTTTATGAGAATCATTAGAATCCCATGACAATATGTTTGTGTGCAATTGTAATGTAAACGCAGATTCAGCGAAATTGCCTAAAGGCACGTGAAGTGATGACAACTTCTCGATATATCGCAACATAATTGCTGTCCTATTTGTTGAAGTGATTTCATCGCGATAGAAACGAAGCAATGCATACGTACACATCAATAGACGGTCGCCGTCGCCGTTCATTACAGTTCGGTAATCGATTAATAGAGACAACAGTTTTGATAAGGAAGCTATAAATCTGTGCCCCTCTTCGCGCCACAATGGATTCAGAGTCACTAATTTCTCGTTAAGGCTATAATTATTAAATTAATCATTAATAAAATACCGGTAATTGAAATCTATTTGTTTGGAAATGTTATTCAATCTTACAATTGTCTTATATTATTCCTATTTGGCAGCAATTAATTAGTTAGAAATAGAAGATTAAAAAGAAAAATAATTTAGTTATTGAGTGAATGACTTACATAGCAGACAAAAGTTGTCTGAACTCTACATCTCCAGCACCTTTGTTGACTAATATATCGAGTTTATCAATGAGAGCACATTCAACCTTTTGATAATAGAAAATACAATTTTAAAATAAATTCTTTCTAACTATTGTCCAACAAATTAAAATTAATCTCTTTGAGTAATACCTGTTTGAAATTTCCGTTTGCATTAAATTCAACGTCAATCATATCGTAAAATATAGGAATAGTAGCTTTACGTAAATCAGGTTCAGGAACAAGAGTTACTTCAAGAAAAGGTGAAACCAATGATGGAATGAAACCAATTTTAGAGATTCCCAACTGTTCCCAACACGCAACCAATTGAAAGCCCATCAATACTCTCATATCTCCGTAACGTTCAGTTATTGATTGCTGCTTTGTTAATGAAAATGATTCCAATTGAAGTCTTTGTTGAGTTAAAAAACTTATAGCGAGTGAGAAGAATGAACGCCAAACTATTATATCAAAGTTGATGTCAAGAAAATCTCTCGACATTATTGCACATAATTCTTGAAGAGAGCATAAAATTATATGATTTACAGCCATTTTCATAACAACCCAAGTGTCAGGAAAGTGGTTAAGAGTGACGTGAAAAGCACCGAATATATGGCAGAGAAGTTCTTTTCTCTGTCGATGAGATCGTATTTCAAATAGCTGTACAAAATCTGATTCATTCATACGTTCCAAAAGTGATATTAAACAAGCGATGAATGACGAAAGATAGTGAGTATCAGTTCCATTAACTTCAGACAATTCGATGATATGTTCGACCATAACATCGAGAGCACCAATTGATAGCATTTCAGTATCACGTGAACTGCCGCTACTCCGCAAATGAATGATTATGTGTCGAAGTATTGGTAGAGTTTCTTTTTGTGAGATATGTAGCACTAATTGACGTATTATTGTATCCAAAAGTTCGAAACGCGACTCGTCGTCGTTCCAAATTATATCGCATTTTACTGTCTCGTGAATTGCCAACAGTTTGGCACAGATTATCTTATGATTGCTATCAAATACTGAATTTATTATCATTTTTATTAGTTTTGATAAATTAATGACATTAAGCACACGAATGAGTTGCGGAAAAGTTATAGGAAGACTCAATAGAATCGCCTCTTGTATTGAAGTTATGTTGTCGTCATTTGTACCTGAATTAATAAATTATATTCAAATTAATTCTTATTCTATGGTCTGCAATGACTAACCTTTACTTTCTAATGATAAAACTCGATTTAAAGCCACGTAAAGATTGAATATTTCTGCGCGAAAGTTATCGTTATCGTCAATATGACCCGTGGCTCTCGTATAGAGAATTCTTGATTGTATTATGAACTTTATAAGCCATGACAAGACACGCATACATTTGAGTATTGGTTCTCTTTTGTCAGGAAATGAGACCAATTCTGCACATTGTTTAACACATGAGACTAAGCCTCGATGTACTAAAGCTGCTGAAAATTGAGATTCTATATAAGTATCGAGTGCGGGCTCGTATGACACAAATCTTGGCTCAGCTAAAGTCGTGAATATATGTATCAAGACTTTGAATACGAGCCCTGTATGTGGCGTAGAAGAGCCGTCATTATTTGCGAATAGAGCGAACAGAGCGTCCAAAACATCCTCAAGAAATTTGACTAATTCTTCGCCTGGAATTCGCATAACTCGTTGAAGTGCATCACTTACGTGTTCGGGATTTGTTCGCCATTTCAGAAGTGATAAGAGATCTGAGTTTTGAGTCAATTTTGACGATACCAGAACTGTCTTCACGTGACAAACCTCTTTCGGAGATCTCGAATAGTGACCACTTGTCGAAGCAGAACACGAGTCTTTTGGTCCCCAAGGAATGAATAGATAATGGTTTACGTCATCTAATTTTCTGATGTCATCACATTTATAGATATAGAGCTCGTGATCTCCGTCTGCAATACAGGCTCCGAGATTGTCAGCCAGAGGTAGAAATGCAAAACCCAATAGTTTTCTCTCGCGGTCTTTTGAAGAGCAGTGACGGAACTCGAATCGAATGTGCGCGCCTTCGAACAGATCAAGCGGTACATGAATTTTCATTTGTTCAGAAAGTTTCGGAGAATTTTGATGATATAAGACATGCGAACGATAATATGTGAGCTTATCGTCATTAGCGCCCGAAGATATGGCCTTTTCATGAATACCAATTTCTGTAACCAGACATGTCGACACTTCAATATTTTTTGGTATTGCTTTACCTCCTTTTTCGAATTCTACTGTTTCTACCGATAGATATAAATCATTTCTGACATGTCCCGCAGATATAACATCACCAAAACCTCTGGTCAGTGCAATACAAGTATTGGGTGACTCTAACATATTGGTTGGCAATTCATCGAAAAGTAATTTACAAGTGATTTGTAAGACTGCGTTTTGGAAATGCGTTAATTTATTGGTTTGTTTGCGCAAAAGAACTTCCAAATTATTAGCTATATCTCCATCATAGAGCTTAAGAGAGACGTCACCATCACGTATTAAGTCAGAGACTGGTATCAAATTGAAAGCGAGAGCTCTCTTGAAATGACCGCTTCCTTGCAATGATTTTCCGCGTCCTTCGTTTAGTAACATTTTGCCAAAACGCCAAACCTGTACACAAAGTTGTAGAGATTCTGTCGACACAATTTTTGACGATAAGTCAGTGAAGACTACTTTGTTAACTTTGGCGTTCGGTTTATAACTAAATTTTTCTGTGAAATAATCGCTGCCATCGAATAGTGAGAAATCGATCTGAATTTGATCGTCAATATTGACAAAACTGGTTTCGCGAATATTAACCGTTAAGTGATTTTTCTTTGACTTGTCATTACTTTTAACTATGAGTTTATTATCATTTGATATATTGTTTATCTGTTGAGACAAATGAATGTCTAATAACTCGAGCGGTGATTTCGATTCTGGATCTATTAATTCATAGTTAAGTCTGGGAACAAAATCGAGTCCAAGCAAATCATTTCCCCAATCGATTTTGGCCACTATCTGAGATTTTAAACTCTTTGCCATATCACTAGTAGTAGCAGAAGATATCAATTGTTTTCGCCATACAATCAACTCATCCATTGCTATACGAATTGATTCAAACTTATCGTTATCTCGATTTAGATATAATTGTCTCCATTTAGTGAACCATTCGCGTAAAGTCGACACCACTTCCAGCGAAAGGGGATCTTCGAGTGGCATCAGATTATCACTTAAATTAAAAATAACAACAAATTAAACTTAATTTAATGTTTTTACAACTCTTTGAAAATATTGTTTTAAAAGTTTTTAATGAAAAAATAGATAACATTTCCTTAATTTTATCAGATTTTGAGCTAACATTTCATTGAGAAATGAACTCTTATTTAATTATTTAGAAAACATGAGTTCGTAATTAAATTCTTACCAATTCTTCTCTGATTTAAAAGCTTTTATTTGAACAAAATTTTTCGGAAATATTCCTAATTTTGCGCAATTTCTTTGTGAATATCCGCGAAACCAGCCTTTCATTAAAAACAAAAAAGTTAATCAATAATTAGATAAAAGTTATAAAACAAAACATTATAAATAAAAATATAAATAAATGTAAAAACCATTGCATTCTTGCAAAATGACAACCAATTCTCCAACAGATAATTGTAAAGAATGTCCAGAATTAGATTTGTAATTATGAATAGCTATAAAAAGAAGAGTAAAATTAAAGAGATATTAAAGTGATATTTGAATTAAAGCCACGCCTCGATCGCCAACACATACCAATTGCTAATTGTTTACAATTAAATGTTATCCAAATATTGTTTTCTTTCATTATTTAAATCACAATTTTTTTCATTTTTTATCACAATTTATAAAATTAATGATCATTTTTGTGCTTAATTTTTAATTAATTTTTAAATAAATGAAGTTTTTTATTAAAATAAAAACTTATGAACAAGTGGTTTTAATTTAGAAAACATTCATATCTGTGGTTATAATGATTGAGAATTTGATATATTATTAAACATTGATTAATATAAACATTATTTTAAACATTAATTACGAGCTCTTAAAGTCAAATAAATAGTAGTTTTTATAGCTATAGGGCTTTCAAAACTTGTTTATTATTTATTATTATTTATTATACTTAATAATTCATTAGTTTTTGTTGTCTTTTAATTAAGTTTTTTATTATTCATTTGGTTTTAAATTATTTTATTTTCTTTTGATTTTCAACTTTAAGAAAAAATCTTAATTCAAATTAAAATAAAATTTATTAAAATTATTGTTTATTTTAATAACAAAACAGTTCTCAAAATTAGACAACTCTTTGAATCTTTGGACCAATAGATGGCACAAAATTTTAATTTCAAATATGATCTAAATTCAGTCGAAAATCAATTCCTATTTACTTATGGCTTAAGATTAGGAATACATTGAGTAATATAATAAAAAAGGCTTAATTCTGAGAAAAGAGTTAAATGAAATAATAAAAGAATTTGTTATTGAATATCGAATAATGAAATAATAATAATAATAATGAAAATAATTATCAATAACTAAAAAATGGCGGAAATCTATCGAACATTTTCTTAAAAACCAATCAAATCAACAAATAATAAAGAATTAAATTTTAAAAAAAAATGTTTTGAATTAATGTTTAATAAAATCTTAATATAAATCAAAAACAAGAATTTGAAATTAAATTTTCATAAATCCAAAAAAGAATTGAATGTCTTATTGGAGACAAGAATTAAGACAAATGGATATAACTCACAACAGAAGCGATGAAGAGATAGACGACGCGTTGATAACAGATTCGGTAAAGAAGTTGTTATCAGATTCGGGAACAAATTACGATTTAGCAGCAGATATATTATCAACAAATGCACAATCAGTGGTGAACGTGAACCCAATCCACTGTTCGGGAGCGACAGTGCAAGAAGGCATGGATTTAGTCGACGCTCTCGACACTCTTGTCCAACATTTGAGTCGTGAAAATAATAATAAAGAAACTATTGAACCAAATAATGATTCCATCAATGCTTTAGACATAGTATTATTGGATCACAACTACTGTCAACCCATTTGTCAAACATTTGTCAGACCTGTCAGTGATGTCAATACAACTCCTGTCAAGACAGAAACGCTTGAAATTAAACCAAAACCTTTTGAGACCACGGATAAAAAATCGGTTAATACGACACAACCATCAGTTCAATTGAGTTCTAGTGCTTCGACTACTTCGACGGCGTGTTCGTCTCCCAGTAATAGTAGTACTGGTAATAAATCTCCCAAAACTCCGACCGCTTCGCGAAGATCTCAGCGACAAATCGATAAAATAGAAAAATCAGTTTTAGAAAAAATAAAAGCAGAAAATCAGGAAATGCTTAAAAGAGAAAAAGAATCGATGGTTAGTATGGATTCAATTGAAGATCAATTACAGTCAATGTCAAAATTTCATTCAAAAATTATTCAATTAATTAAAAAAAAATTTTTTTTTGTACAATAGCTTTAATAGTATTTAAATGCATTTAAATTAAAATTTTAATTGAAAACAGATGTTAAAAATTATTTTCAATAATGAAAATTTAAAACTCGAGAAGAAACAAAATTATACATTCATTTACCTTATATTTGATTTGTATTTAATAGGAGTCACCAAATAAGATAAGGCCTGAATCGATTGAAGATAATAAAGACGCAGATGAGAGCGAACTCGTAATTGATTTTGACAATAAAAAAGACAAAAGTAATAATAATAATAGTAACAGTAGTAGTGGAAAGAAGAGGCTTAAAAAGTCAAAATTACAAACTGATGGTATGTAATCAGAAACGGTTTTTGATAAAACGTTTGTTTATTAACAAGAGTTCACTTTATGATAAGATATTAATAATAATAAAACTATAATCACTGAACAAATAGTTGATAAGTAATTATAATGTGCTTCTATTTATTTTAATAACAATATATTCCCTCTAAAAATAGAGTCAACTAATAAAAAGTCTCGAATGGAGAATAAGCAGGAAATCAATGATAATATACCGAAAGAGGATATCATTAAAAAAGAATCCATTGAAAAACACGAATCATCTGAATTGGATGATGTTATCGCTGCCCTCTCTGAGGTCACAGAAGCTGAAGACAAAACACCATCGAGTGGTAGGACTCAAAGAACTCGACGTAAACCTAAACGTTGGGAAGACGATGAAGTGGAAGTTGACTTTAGTGGACAATTGGGTCATTTGACGCAAGAACAACAACTTCAACGACAAGAAAGTGAACTTAATCTTCAAAATAAAGATTCGAAACAAGAAATCAGTGATTTTAAAATTGAAACACAAGATAGCATTTCGGAGAAAAAGGTTTTATAACATTTAAGTTATTTTTTATTTATAAACAATCGATTAATTATTCAAACTTTCTGTCATTTAATAAAAACAATTATTTTATTTATTCAAAAGGCAAATGAATCCCAGGTATCATCAGATGAAGCACTTAATGAAGATTCAGGATCTGATTTTGGCAGTGAAGACGATCCCGACAAGTTGTGGTCAGACATTATATCTATTTATTAAATATTAAATTTTAGATTCATTTCTAAATAAGAATATTTTCATATTTTGTTTTTTTTTATTTTTTCATATTTTGTTATTTTTTCATATTTTGTTTTTTTTTATTTTTTCATATTTTGTTTTTCATATTTTGTTATTTTTTCATATTTTGTTTTCTGTTCATAATCTCAATCAAATTCAATACTTTGATCATAAAACAGGTGTATTTGCCGTCAACCACATGACGATCGATTTATGATTGGATGTGATTCTTGCGAGGAATGGTTTCACGGGAAGTGTGTTAATGTCACAAAACTACAAGGTTTTGAATATTTTCTAATTAGTTAAAAATAAATTTATCTAAAAATACTGTTTTCAATAATTGCAATTAATGATGAATCAAGTATTTGCTAACTGTCACCTTAAATGATGACATAATTGAAGCCACCATTAATTTGATTATAATCCTGATTACAATTAAATATTTATAAATACTTAACATTTTGTGAGCAATTTAATGACTTATTGCAATTAATAGGACGTCAAATGGAAAAAGCAAAGCAGGAGTGGTTGTGTCCGACATGTACTAAAGGTATATCTGATGGAGTATCGCGTGAAGAACTTAAGAAAACTGCAGATCAAAAGCGTATTAAACTTGAAGCAGAAGAAAGAATTAGAGCTCAAACGAAAAGAGCGGCAAAAGAAAAATTTTTGAAAAAAGAGAAATCTCGAGAAACGGCAAAATTGAAAGATAAACAAATGGCTGATATTAAGGATAAAGAACATAAAGAACATAATCAGGAAAAGGTTAAGAATGTGCCGAAAAAACTGCAAATGCCGCCCAAAAAGAGAGAACTGAGTATTAAATTAGAAGAAGAGAAGGAGAAGTTAAAGAAATTAATTAAATCATCCAAAAAAGATCTCAATAAAAAACATGAATTGATGAGAAAAAAGTTGAGTAGAGAAAGTGTATCGAAAAAGAGTACAAAAACATCAGTTTCTCAAAATTTTGAACCAATCTCAAAAGTGGTGCCAATTGTTCGTAAACCAGAAGTCAAAAAGAAACACAAAGACGCTATCGACCCATCAGTACAAGACTTATTCAAAGCAGAACCCATAAAGAAGACATCAGTGACAACACCGACAACTCCAACAACACCTCAAACTCCAGGCGGAACACCATTCATTCGTAAATCAAGTGATGCGCGACGAATGTCCACATCAAATGCATTGGAAAGACTTTGTCCTTCCGGTTGCGGAAAAATGGTCAAAAGTAATACTTCGATATATTGTAATAACGAATGTATTGAAATACACGTCAACGAAACGCTCAAATTGTTGCGAATCGCGCGAAAAGAAAAGGGAGAAATAGGCTCTAAATCAATTGACAGACGTGTAGTAGTTGTGGAGAAATCGAGCGGAAGATTACTTTCAGGAAAAGATGGTATTCCTGAGAAAGAACTTCTCGATTATATTAAAACAAATCAAACTTTTGAAGTTTTACGTCCGAGTAATGTAAAGGAGAAGAAAAAAGATGAAAAAAGTACATCAATTTCTCCCACGAAAAGCTCTTCACCTAAAAAAGATGAGAAGAAAACACCGGTTGGAAGAACTAATAGTAGAAGCGGAGAGTCTGAAGGACCCGATCCTATTAGAGCTAGTGTTAGGTCCACTTTAAAAGATACTCTTATTAACAGGTGATTCATTTGATTTATTTTTATTTATTTTTTCCATTAAATTCATCTCATTTTAAAACTTCATTTCATTTCAAATTTAAATCATAACTAATGCCAAACATAACCAAGTCTTCTAATAATACATTTAACACTTAAATATCATTTGTTTTGACTGTAAAATTTACATTTAATGTGGTCTGTATTTAATATCAATTTCTGCTTTTGATCTTAAGTTTAAATTGATTTTCAATGTGTTCGACAAAGTGTAAGAAAAACGTCTTATGAAAAAAGTTACATAACTTCTAAACTTTGATTTAGTGTTGTATTAAAATCAATAAAATTAAAACTAAATCCAAAATGACATTTATTTTAGATGTAAAGAAGTGAACGAAATGTCAGTACAATCAGATGATATCAGAAAAATCACTAATAAAATTGAAGAAGAATTGTTTAAACTTTTCAATAAAGACACGTCTGGCAAATACAGATCAAAATATCGGTCACTACTTTTCAATTTGAAAGATAGTAAAAATCAGGGATTATTTCGTAAAGTAGTTAACGGAAAGATAAGTCCTGAGAGACTGGTCCAGATGTCTGCGGAAGAGTTAGCCTCCAGTGAATTAGCCAAATGGAGAGAAAGAGAGAAGATATCTATGTTGGATGCAATCAAAAGAGATGCTGCCGAAAAAGTGAATCAAGTCATAGTCAAGAAAACACATAAAGGAGAAGAACTCATTGAATCAAATATTGTTATCGAAACTACTAATGAAACTAAATCTGGTATTAATTCATTTAATTTAATAGTTTTTAATTTTTAAGTATTTTTCTTCGTTATTAATGAATTAAAATTGAAATATTTTTGAATATTTTTTAATAGTTGATGGAAAGACTTCAACACCAGTTTCAGTGCCAAACTCAGGCGTTTCGACATTACTCGATGACCTGATGGGCGCTTCAACTGTTGACACCACTTCACAACATAGAACTCATTTATTCTCAAATAATTGTAAAATATGTACAAAACAACAACTTCCAGATGACACTAAACAAGAAGTTGTTAAAAAGCCATTAACGACACAACGCGAAGAACATTCTCGACCGACACCAAAACGAGTTCGAGTAGAGTTAGAAACGGCTAATAAGATATTACAAGAAGCGGCGAAACTTAGCTCTACTTCTAAAAAGTCGTTGAGTGTTGACGACGACGACAGCGCAGAAGCGCCTTCTTCTACAATATGCTTATCATCACCAGAAGCCCCGAGTAGTTCGTCATCATCAAGACCTGTATGGAAGGGAAATGTTTTTATGCAAGACGTCGCAAAATTTGCTGCAAATGCTGTCAAAGTTAGCGGTGCTGTCACTGAGTTCTTGTCACAGGTCTGTCATTCATTTAATTCTAATTTAAAGTTTAACTTTTATAATAATTGTTTAATTTTGTTTTTATCGATAGGATGTTTCTGAACAGATCACAGTCTGTGGCAGAATAGCTCCCGAACAGGTTCTCGATTATGTGAAAAAGTTGAAGTACTCGTCACGCACTGAAATCGGTATAATTAAGTTCGTCTCGAGTAGGGATGAAAGAGTAGGTTATGACGCATTCTTCAATTATCTCGACTCTCGTGGACGTTATGGAGTTGTTGGCAGTACTGGAAAATTGTTAAAAGATTTTTATATTCTTCCACTGCCAAAGAATGGAGACGTTCCCGAAGTCTTATTACCCTTTGATGGACCCGGTATTCAATTTAATTTTTAAAATTATTATTTTTGATAATATTTTTAATGATATTTTTGATTTGAATTTAGGTTTGGATAAGAAGTCAATGCGACCAAATCTATTAATAGGTATTTTGATTCGTAGCAGAAAGCCTAACGCATCACAAGCGCCACAAACTTCATCATCAGTTAGTAATAAATCAAAAACATCGAATCAAACCAATCCAACCGATCGTTCCTATACTCCGCCTCCAAAGAATCCTTCTTCACAATCATCACCAGATGATAATAAGGAATTGGCTGATGTCTCGTATACACCGCCGCGCATAACATCAAAGAACAATAGCGCAAAACCAACAGCAAAGAAGGCGGTGGTCGATGACGACGAGCCCTACGATCCGGAAGAAGCAGAACTTTCGAATTCAAATTCAAATTCATTGCCATCTTCGACATCATCCATACAAGAATTGATGGATCAAATCGCGAAAAGTTCAAATCCGGTTGAGATGACGTCTTCTGTTTTGTCAGCGATCGCCAGTTCTTCTAATTATGAACTTCAGAGAAGATTATTGGATCAGTTGACCGCTAAAGTGGAGGAACAAAAGCGTCAATTAGAAGAACAAAAACTTGAAGCTGAGGCTCACTTCGCGTCAAGCAATACATCAAACACTTCATCACAAATACCAGGTCTTGACGGACAGTTCGGAACATTAAAAGACATCAAAATACCTGATAATCTTCAAGACATACTTTCGACAGTCAGAGAAAAAACGCATGAAATCGAACAACAACAGGAAAGGCTGAGAGCAGTCGCCTCTGGTTTTAAATTCGAAGATCCAATTGTCAAAAAATTTGGTACAAAAAACGCAGTCGAGGGTCAGTTAATACAGCTTTAAATTAAAATTTCATTAAAATTTTCATTTAAATCAATATTTAATTTAATATTTTAGGCGATAATATCGATGAGTCTAATGAATGGTCTCCAGAAGCCGAACCTATGGATCTCGACGAAGAGGTGACACCAACAAAGTCTACCATCATTGAAGTCAATACACCGCTCAATAATGCAAGTGTTGAGTCAACAACGGCTGGTTCTCAGACTTCAATAACAACAGATCCTCGACTGAGGTCTAAAAAGCAGACACCACTGCCCTCATTATCTAAAGAAAGTGGTGGCGAATCACAAGTGACGGATATGACTGCCGACGAACTTATGCAAAAAGCGAGGGAACAAATGGCAGCTTTGGCTCAAATGGAGAAAACACATGAAAGTCCGTTGCCCTCAAAAATTAAAATTGAATGGAAGAAAAAGAAATGAAGTTATTCTTAAG
Source organism: Malaconothrus monodactylus (assembly GCA_034697245.1). Lineage (NCBI taxonomy): Eukaryota > Metazoa > Arthropoda > Arachnida > Sarcoptiformes > Malaconothridae > Malaconothrus > Malaconothrus monodactylus. The sequence goes on along the minus strand of JAQIWZ010000803.1, from coordinate 2,624 downwards.
AAATTGATTTTTCTTTTTTAAATATAATAAAATTATTATTAATTATTAGTTTATTTCATGTTTTATGTTTAAAACATTGAATTCTTTTTTTTTCTCCAAACACTACACTATTTCATGTCTTTTATCATTATTTACATTGAAAACAAACACATTGAATACATCATGAAATCGCATTAACTCATTATTATTATTATACAACACAAGTAAATATCAATAAAATATAAATTTTAATAAGTGTTCACAACATTGAAAATCTTTAGAAATTTTTACTTATTTTGAGCCTTTATTTTCCAACACTTAATAGAGTGAAAGATGTAATATCTCAAAATTTTCACACATTGTAAATAAATTTCAGTTGAAGAATAAAAACTGGGTTCGACTTCAAATTTAGATCTCAATTATTTTATTAAAAATAGATCAGTATTTCAATTGCCTGTATTCGCATCAAATCCTCATTATTTTGACTGATTTTAAGATAAATTATAATGAAATTAGTCAAGAGTTAATTTTTGTTCAAACATTCAAAACAATTATTTAGATTTAAATGTCATTAAAAGACTTAAAGCCAGGGTTCACGAAAGGGATGTGCAGGTGGTGTGCAGGAAGGGGTCTATTTTGTGAAAAACAGACCCCAATTTGCCAAAAGATAATTATCTATTATATCTGATGAAAAAAATTTTAGCCCTCCCCTGACGTGTTAAACCTTATCTCAAGATTGTTTATCTTGAGTTTATTTGTATATATTAATAAATCTCATAGAACATAATTTGGTGATCCAACACTCGATTGTAAGGACAGATATTCCTAACCAAAGACCAGTAATACTTCCGATATAACAAACAAATTCTACGATTTCTATTTTTGGGACATGTCTGTAGACAAGCATTGGAAATGTACTTAATTTGAGATATATTCGAGCGCAGGGTGGCGTAGAATTTAATTTAAATTCATTGGTATCAAACTTATTAAATTTGTGGTAGGAGTAAGAAATCATTTGATTTTCGAATTTGCATTCAGTCATATCTGAATCGCTTGTTTTTTCGATATGATAGTATTCATTCAGACAATTATGTTGAAGACATTCTTGTCTGCATTCATCCAAAGATGTTGAGATATTTAGAGTCAGATCTTTTTTCCATTTAAACTCACTTTCGTTATGAACAGTAGTTTTAAAATCGATCGAATCATTAGTGAAGTTTAGCATAACTTCAATTTTGCACTTTTCTAAACAATCTTTACGCGATTGAAAGCCTATATCTGTATAATTAATACAATTTGACTCATAAGGAGCGGGCAATTGTTTGATCGAAACTTTGCTAATAATAGATTCAATTTTCATTCCTTGATATACTTTCAAAACTCCGGACGATTGAGGCGAAGGATTTTCATGAGGCGGATGAACCATAACCAACATTTCGCATTGATGTTCTTGTTTGACAATCGCTTCCGAGTAAAAACTTAGTGAGAGGTCAAGTATATTGTGTTCTTCGCCATGATTTCTATCAATCATAAATTTATCTAAATTCCAACGCTCTGTGAAGTTGTTTTGAAATAATGTGAAACATTTGTATTGCGAATTAATAGTTGTCTTCACGTCAGACAATTCAAAACATGACATTCCGAATACATTACAATTCTTTATTACGTCTGAATAATTAGGGCCGAGTTCGGAAATATTTTTAACTGTTTTTCGCATTAGGACCAGTTCTTCGATAATTGCATCGCTATCTCTGGCGTTGAACATCATTAGTCTGTCGGGAGGCATCATTGGCATCATGTGATTGTCAAACGGAGGCATATCCGGTTTGTGATCTTCATGGTCTTCGTTAACCTCATCTGGTTTCCTATCAAAATTTTCTCTGAAAGGATCATTGTTTCTATGAAATCTCATCCACTCTTCAGGTTTATCATATTTTTTCAAAATATTCTTAACTGACGGAATTTCATCTAATGTTTTATTCCGATTGAGTGTCTGTATTGTGTTCACACAAACACTAACTGCCGGCAATTCGAACTTAAGACTTGTTTCGGTTTCAATGATTACATTAGTTGGTCTTTGAATAAATAGCCCAACCATTGAATAAACATGATATCCACAGCCCAGACAGCAGATAGATATGAATACAATTTTGATCAAATATCCCATCCATTGTAATTTACGATCATTTGTTTTGATTTGTTTGCTTATAATCACTGGTCTGGTATGAAGTTTTGAATAATATTTCGATAAGTCATTATTAGTCACATACCAGGGATACATTTGGTTCTGTTTCCAATCCATTTTGCTTTGCGATTCAATTCTAACTTTTCTTATACTCTACAAAACTTTGTTGAATAATTTTATCTTCTTTTTTACATTTTGACGATTGCTTTTATGTCTTATTTATTCAGTTTATTTTACAACATTTGATTATCTTATTTGACTTCTTGCTCGAAAATATTCAATTAGATAAATGGTATTTGCAAAATACTTCTTAAATAAATAAATTACTTAAAAAGCTATTCCTTTTCAGTAGTGGTGCAAATTGACTAAAATCTAATAAATCTAAAATCCAATCTAAATGTGAGCTCAACTTTATTTTTCTAGTTTTAACATAGATTACAGTAATTAAGAATATTTAAGT
>JAQIWZ010000802.1:0-15707 GCA_034697245.1 Malaconothrus monodactylus | reverse complement strand
ATTTTGTTTTTTATAATTGTCAAAACTGCACTTATAGTTCATGAAGCCTTAAACTCCTACTTAAAAATGCATTAAATTATTTTGAAATTAAATTATAAAATAATTATTTTATAATTAAAAAAAGTTAATTGAAAAAACAGACACATTACGTATATTAAAAATATCGTAAATCAGTGCTATTCTCAAATCATTTGCACAATTATCATATAATTGTCTTATTCGGAATGAATTATTAACTTATGAATTATTAGAGAACTGTAAACTCTTATCAAAAATTCCCATCAAGAAAACAAAAAATTATAATATAGTCATTAGAGATACATGAAATTTGATTTCTATTAAGCAAAAGTTGTTTTAACGAGTGGAAAACAACTACTGTATAAAATTCTTGAAGTTTTCATGAGAAAAAGTCATTCATTATGACAAGAAAATGAAAAGAGTTATGCAAAACACGTACTTTCGCTCTCATATTTAATAGAGAATAGCTTTGCTAATTCCTAATAAATTCCAGTTTTGAGGCCTTTTTTTCATTCGCGTTAAATTCAATTTTGAAAAATATACCCCTTTTTGATACTATCGAATTGAAAAGAAAGTATATTTTAAAGGAAGGAATTTGATTCAAAGAATGAATTATTACTTTGCGTTAATATTCAAATATAAAATGAATAATAGTATTGAATGCACTCCTTTTCTGGGATGCCTTCCCTAACTTTGATGGTATATTGATGTAAATTTATAACACGCTTCGCCGAATCAAATAATTCACTTTTCTGTTTATATGTATTTAAACTTGAGAGAAATGATTGTAAAATAAGGATTTGCATTGAAATTAATTAGAAATAATTACAGCATTTCTTATACATAAATATAAAGTTATTTAACCAGAAATGAACGGTTCATTGATTTTTAAAAGAAATTTATGAATAATAAAACGCAATGTGTAATAAAGTAAAGAATACATTAATTATAGAGTCAGTTGAACTCTAAATAACACCTTTACTAAAATATTGCGTTTAACCATTCCGTAAATAATTTGGTTTCTAAAGTGTAATTTAGGTAATAATTTATTATTTTTAATGCGAATATTAAACTCACTCGACTTTTCCACTATTGAAAATCTTAGTAAAAGTGGATCTCCAACTTGTGCTGAGGAAATATCACTTCCGCTGCGGTCTGTAATTTTCATCGTGACATTGGGCGAGTTTACAGTTGCCGAATGACTTCCTGTTGGATCTACGTCTCTGTTCAGGTATAGAAAAAAAAGAAGACAAAAACAAATAAATTATTCATAAAATTAAATAATGTTTAGCTAAAACAACAAATCAAATATAAATTAAAAATAATATATGAATAAAATTAGATATAATAGAGCTTTCGAGTTTTCAAATATAAAGTTTGCCTAAAACTTATGACATGAGCTAATCGTTAATTTTGTTAATAATGGGCGTATTATAAAGAAAGTTCAAAGTTTAGTTGTCGTAAATTAAAGTTTGCACAATATAATAGTTTGTAAATCATTTAAAAACAAAAATAATAGAGGAAACAAACATTTAGGTTGTCATCTATTGACAATGACAGATGTTTACTATAATTAAATAAGTTATGTAACGATTTAATGCTAACTGAGTGTCATTTTAAAGTTTTAGAAATCTCTCTTTCAATTATCTATTGAATACTAATGAGCCCTTTATGGCAAATAAATGAGAGCAGAAGAGCTTTCGCTACATTAATTCGTTTAATAAGAAGGACTTAGAGTTTTAGAGTTTTAGACTTAAAGCTATTAAGTAACAAAACTTTTACTAACCCGTCAACTGCAAGATTCACATTATTCGAAATGCTTTTATTTGAGAGATCATATTTACAATGTATGCTCAGCCCTAAGTCTCGAGTCGTAACGATCATGTCGTGATGTTGTATAACAATGTCATTAGAGAATTGTCCTCGACTTGACTGTTTGACATCACATTCCACATCGTTATACTTCATTTTAATTTCAAATTCCAAACTATTACTAATATCATTAACACATAGATTTGGCTTTGTTTTGGCATAAATTTTTCCGTCAAACACTTTACTAGTTTTAATTCTAGCGACCATTTCTCGAGAACGACATAGAATAGTAACTATAAAAGGTTAAAATTTTGTTAAGTCATAAGTAAATGTATAGTAATTCTGATGAATATTTCATAATAATAAGGAAAAAAATGTTAAAAAATGTTAATTAAAATCAAAAAAGTTCAAGTTCTCTAACCATTATAACACGACAAGATTTCATAAGTTGTCGCGCCATTGATTTCTATGTAAGGATTTTCAATATGAGCCAAAGAATTTTTATCCAAATGACTCGTACGACATACGCTATTAGATGGATCTCCAAAATCAAACGAATGGCATCTATACGGGCTATTTAGACATTTATCTTTACATTCTTCGATAGTTTTTACATTTTGATAGACAGAGTCTACAGTTTTGAGAATTTTGCCATTTATAGGACGGAAATCACATAATTTTGTTGGCTCTAAAACGATAATCAATCGTTTGAAAATTTTACCATTACTGTAATTTTTTTGTCATATTCTATAATAAAGACCTTGTATACAATTGTTTTCCATATAGTCTATTGTTCCAGATGATGGTCCGTACTTTCGTGATCTCAGATCATTGTTAACATTAATGGTATGTCTGTCCATATCAGAGAGAGAACATCCATTATTGTCACTGTCATAATTAACTGAACGACATTCGAAGTCTATCTCATTTAAACATAATTGCATGCATTCCTCTCTTGACAATACTTTAACTATTTTTCTATCCATTCTTTTCAATTCAAATCCTTTTACTCTTTCAAAAGCCCAGCCGCGATTGCATGCCTTCCTTTTATCTAATAAAAAGAAAATACAAAAGAATTATCAAATGAAAGTTCACACATTAATATTCGCATTTGCTTTCTCTTCACTGACAAGATCTTTGGGCTAAACTTTGTTTATAACTCTTCTTTTCTTAATTAGTTTCAGTTAATTTGTTTTAATTAACTTTTTAAATAAAATTTCTTCAGAGATTTCACTTTCTATCCTCAATGCTTTCTTTGCCCTTCTATTCTATGTTTTGTAATTTCAATTCAAATAATAAAAATATGAATTTTTCAAAACAGAGTTCATTCAACAAACCATGAATTTGAATGTTATGCGTAGCAATATTTGCAATTTATTTTTTCTTCCTCTTTTTTCAAGCGGAATTCAAAATAATATCAAGTCGTGCATCAATTCCCGTTAAGGCAATAAATTTGGGTAACTTTTTTCTCAAGCAATGTTTCAACAATAAATTCTAATCTCGCTTTCAAAAGGTAGTAATAATTCAAAATAAAAACTAACTATTTTTTATTTAGAAAAAAAGAGTATAGCTTTCGAGAAAAAAAAATTCATTTCACTTTCAATTTCAGTTCAAATTTAATACTATTTTTAAAACATGAGTTCAGTGAATAAATATAATACTATTTCACTAATTTCTGGTTTAGTACAAGATTTCATATCAAATAATTGACTCAAAAAAAAAAATTCACAGCTGTAGGAATATAATTAATTTTTTATTTTTTTTCATTACCTGAAAGGCATATTTTTTGAGCATAAATTGTGAAAACTGGAAACTGAGACAATGTTAATGCTTCTGGACGTTCACTCGCAGAAGAACTCAATAAAACACATAAACCCGTCTCGAAATTAACAGATTTACACGTGCTGTTTGATAGACATCTTTCCATACATTCAATTAGATGAAGCATTCCGGGCAACATTGTCACTGTATCCGATGGGGCCTGGAATACATGTCCGGTCACCAATTCAAATGTGACCAAACCATTTGGACAATCTATTCAAACAAATTTATTAATGAATAACTTTTGAATTAAATGTCATAAAAGTATTTATAGGCTATTGAATTAACATAATATTCGAGTTAAACTTTTCTTTATCAAAGAATAAGATAATCAAATCAAGCTTTATAATGAAATGCATAGTTGGTTTTATAGTCAAGTTTACCTAAAGCTGATATTTCCGTAAAAAGTCAGGTTTTCTATATAATTATTGATTAATTTGCATAATGGTTACCGCGTGCCATAAAAATGATAATCTTATGCCCAAACACTGCTTTAATCATAAATTAAAGCTTTGATTTCTTTTGTTATGTCTTTTTAATATACGATTTCTTGTTTCATTTCACCAAATAATTATCAGATTGAGTTAACTTTCAATAATCTATAATTATGACTGCTTTTTATATAAAAAAATTTAATTTATAGCCTTATCTCTCGGACATTTATAAAATAAATCGATTCTAACATCTAAAACATAATTTATCAAATAATTTCATCTATTTCTCGAGTACACACTATAGTACACACTATAGTACACACTATACCTCTAATAGATTGGATGCACCGAATGCGGGCTAATGTCAATGAACACGAATCGACTTCAAATCGATTTATCATTTAAACATTATCATTATTGTCATTTTGTTCAAATTAAGTCTTTTCCTTCAAGTTAAATGTTTATAAACAAACAATTCAAATAAATCAAAAACTGAAAGTTATACTATTTATTCGATAAAACTGTTAATTTTTTTAAAATTCTTTTCAAAATTTTAAGAATAATAGTTTAAGTTTGATATTAAGAAAATTATTTTTGAAAAAAGGGAAATTTTTAGTTATTTGAAGTTTTATTTATTATTTAAAATTAATTAAAAGATTTGGTGTATAAATAAAATTGTAGATAATATTATACAAAGATCCTAAAAAAGATTTTGAAGCATTGAATTAATACTTATCTAACTATTTAGTATAGTATTAAAAGAAAAAAAATAAATTTTGAGACAGGTATTACTACAAGCTGAGAGATATCAGAGAGATATCAGAGAGATATCAGATATTAATGTACGTCAACTTTTTTCAAGTTCATGGGAAGTAAGTTTATATAACTTTAATCAATACTTACCATTTTTTTGTCCGGATATTCTGTCACTTGTAATTAATGTTATGAAAAAGCAAAAAAGCAATGATGAAAATGTTTTTCTCCAAATATTTTCAACTTTCAGTTCGTTATCCATTTGTATTTCTATAAGTTTACGAACTTTTCAAATAAGTCAAAGCTGACAAAAGAAATCTTAGAGATTAAGAAATGACTTGAATAAACATTAACAACAATAATAACAGTAAAAGCTTTTCTTTTTCAAATCTCAAAATGAAAGCTCTTTTCACTTTTTCATTGATTAATACAATAGAATTAATTTCTTAAGTTTAACAAAACATTTCACAAAACACTTTTTCCAAATTCTCAAATAATATAAAAAATGATTATAAAGTTTGAGTTAATTTATGTTTAGATAAATAGGAAGAGTTTTTGGAAGATGTTCACTAAGATTGTTGACTTATCTAATGAATAACAGATAAAATGGTAAATCACATCACATTTGAGGTGAACATTCAAAACAAGCACAAAAGATAAAAAGTTTTGCTAAATTGAAAACTTTAATCGCAAACTTGCTCTTAAGCTATTCATTCACAGCGTATAAAATAAGTTCTAATAGACTGCGATTACAGAAAGTTTCTTAAAAAGTTAAAACTTGCTATTAAAGCACCCGACCTGACCTCAAACAAGTAGTTTAACTCATACGAGAACTTGGCATTGAATGAAAGGAGACTTTTGACTGCTCTGATGGGTATAGTTTGAAAATGAGGAAATGAAACATAAAGGTAAAGGCGTCCGTTTGCAATCTCATCGCGCAGAAGCACTAAATGTTAATTCTTAAACTTTTTCCCAAAAACTAATAAATAAAACTGTTTTTCGACAATATTTCCATAATGTTTAATGTCTAGTCTCATCATTCAATTGCCTTATCATCTGAATTAACAGTAAGCAGCAGTTGTATGACCTCTCCTTTCTAGAGAGTTCGCTTCAACTTTCAAGTTCGTTAAAGTTTAAACTTATATCAAAATTATCGTGTATTATATATTTAATTAAAAAAATCTCTTCATTAATTGTTGAGATAAAGTTTAATAATTTTGAAACAAAGCACTTCTATTTTTTACAATTGTCTGATATCTATAATTAACTCAAATTTTAAAGCGTTTTTATTATATTGAAACTGAATATCATATTTGGTTTCACGAATTTTATATCTCATAAAAAAAGGAAAGAATAAATTATAGCTCAGCTCAACACACCCGACCTCATTGCCCTACCTTATGTATATGGATTTCTACATTGAGCCTTGACATTAGTGAAAATCCTTGCGAGTAATTATGAGAGCAGTGCGTGCTTTCAAATTTTATTGCTATTTTCAGCTAATTTTGTACAAAATACTCAACGCTTTATATAATACTAGACATAATAGTGTAAGAATATCATGATTTATGGCTTTGAGGTCAAAGTTTTTGTTCAGTTCTTATAAACCTAAAAATTGGTTTAATATCTTCTTATCAACGTTTTGAATGAGCTAAATATTGACAAAACTCATAACTTCATTAATTATAATTATTATCAATTGAGTTAAGGCTAACTTATCAAAACTTTGAATAAAAATTTTTTAACAGATTATCAAATTTTTCCTACAAAGTAATTGATCAAAAGTATGTTATGATAGAATGCGAATACGATCTAGTGATCGGATTTTAGAAGTGATTAATTTGAAACTTTTCTTCAACATGTGACCAATTTTCTCACGCAATTTATTAAGAGTATGAGCTTAGATAATGAATATCAAATCTCGATATGAATAAACCAAGTTATAGGACACGGCAAAAAGTAAAAGGATGAGTGCATTCACTTTCTTTTACTCCTATTAAGTTTACGTGATATTGTGAGGCATCGCTTGTGAGGCATCGCTTGTGAGGAATAGTTAAAGAAAAAGTATAAGATTATATCGAAACGTGATTGTCAGACGCATCACTAATTGCATTAGAAACTAATGCCAAAACTAAGCAAAGACTAATGCACTGAAATTTTACTTACTATATAATGATAATAAGCGGTTACTTGTGCAGCAAAAAAACAAAAAATCAAATTTAAAACATCATAAAAACCAAACACTATGAGAAGAAAGATTAGAAAAGCCCTTAAAATCCATGATTTGTTAGATTTGAAGCTTATCTCTTATCAAGAAAACCGATGTTAATTACACTTCTGAAATATATTGTTTTGATAGAACTAATGATTTAAGATTAAAATACGAGTCAAAGAAATCATGAATTATCTTAGATTTAATTCAAAGCCTCAATACTATTCGGTTTGATTTATTTGAAAAACAATTTATTCGAGTAATTATGAAATAGTATTCTATAACTTGATTGTAAACTAATAATAATTAAGGGAAAGTTTCATATCAAACAAGTTTCATTCGTAGAAAGCTTTGGGTGAGCTTTAAAGAAATATTTAAAAAAATATTCAAAGAAATATTTAGTTTCGTCTTAATAATTATATGCGATCTCATAATTACGATTATCACGAGTCCATTAAAAGCTCAATAATTTAATTTATCAAGAATGTGAAGTCAATTTTAAACTAAACAATCACGTGTTTCGGGAAGAAAGTGAAAATCATTATTCAATTTCTAGCGTAAAAGTATAAGTAATTTATATAAATTGTAAGTAATTTATTTTTTTCTAATGTGAATTCAGTAAATTTGAATACTCATTATGTTGTTATGTTTTGAAGCAGTGATTGAGTACAAGATAATAAATACTCTCGTCTTGAACTCTAGGAATTTGAATAAATTGCACCAATACTTCCGACTGAGAAAAAGAAAATTTTCTTTTCAATTCACTCACTCTTTACAGTAATACTCTTCATGGATATAATAAATTGAATCATAAATCTGGTTATCATTCCACATAAATCTTCAAACTTCACGGAAACACTGCTTTAACAAATCTATTTTAATTTATTTCATATGCTATTAATTAAAATTTTTATAATTACTTTAAGCACTGATTCTAAATCTTTCGCAATTTTCGCAATTCAAACAATTTTAATTATCGGCTCAATTTTTACAAGAGTTTTGAAGTTTTTGAATTTTTTGACAAATTTCCTTTCATTACTTTTAATTTCAATAAAAAAATGAGAAAAACTATAAAATTAAATCTTTAAAAAAATTTAAACCTAAGAAATTGTGTATTTTAAAAAAATTTGAGAAAGAGAAACATAACTAATTGTTATTAATTAGACTTAAGAATAGATGAATTGAAATATTTGTTCAATAGTATTGTCCGGAAGACTTGTTCAGTTGATAGCAAACGGTGTGCCATAGAATATCGTGATCTTAACGGCCAATAGACGATGATTTGAGGTATCAAATGGAAGGTTCCGTTAAGACATTATTCGATTAAATCCCAGCAATCATTGAGTAATCGATTCGTAATAAGTTAGTGTTGTATTCAAATCAAATGTAATTAATCTAAGTTTGAATGGTTTATAAGACCTGTCCTTTATATACTTCTTCGTGAGAGCCACGCATTCAGTTTCTCAACACATTTCTGGCCACTAAACGAGATAATGGCTTCACTTTCGATATCATTTCAGATTTTGATTTTGTTCAAAATGTCAAACAAATGATAAAACTCTCTATTTGTGACTTAAATAACTTAATGATGAAATCAATAAAACGTTTTTTCACAATACAATCAATATTAACATAAAGTACTCGTTATGTTAACAATAATTATGAGTTTATTGTAACTCAAAGACTGTAAGACTTGTTCAATATTTGATTAAATCATTTTTATTTAGATTTCAAATCAATATTCAAATAATTTTAAGAAATTTATTCAATTGTTAAATGACATAGAAGATTGCAAATTGTCATCAATTTTTACTTAAGTCTTGGATTATCTTTAAATCAAATTTATAAAAAAATTCAAAGAAATTATAATTTTGACAAAATTACGAAAAATAAAGACATAACTAATTAGTTATTAATTAGACTTAAGAACAGATGAATCGCAAGAAGAGGTCAGTCGTATTGACCCGAAGACTTCTTCAAGTGATAGCGAACAATAAGCCACGGAATGGCAGATGGAATGCCATATATAAGAGTGAAGTATAAGGCCAACAATCGATGGTTTGCGACTCCGATCGGGAGGTTCTGTAAAGACATCATTTCATAACTCATTAAATCAATTGATAACAAACTAATGTTTGAATTCAATTAATTGAAAGTATGAATAGTTTATAAAACCTGTCCTTTATATACCACTTCGTGTCCGTCACAACTACGTGAAGAATTTCGAGACATTTTTCTCACCACTAATAAAGACAATGACTTCACTTTTGATATCATTTCAATCAAAGATTTTATTCAAAGAAATAATTAATTAATTAATTAATGATTAATGACTTGAATGACAGACAAATCAATCAGTTTTTAGACTTGTTTTACAGTTTTAACGATTCCTATAATAATGACTTCAATAATGACTTCAATAATAACTTCAATAATAACTTGTTTTGTATTGAATTAATAAAAAAGTTTCTCATTTATTAAGCTTATGATAAATGTTTCAATTTTGGTGATCCGCCTCTCTTTCTATGCTTTCATAACTTCCTATTTATAAATCAAAAATTTTCAACTTTTCTAACATTTAAATAATCAATAATAATAAATGTTATTATTAATTAAAACAAAAAAGTTATTGATTTTCATAAATTTAAGTCAAAATCATTTCAAACCAAACCTTCAAAACTGATATGACTTTTATGATTAATTGTATTAATCGGTAGAAAAAAACTTTTCAGTTCTGAGGCTTAACTCAATTATGAGTTCTGATAAATAATTAGTTAAGAAAATATAAAACTAATCAATCATTTGATTACTATTAAATTGAATAAAAGGTATATTGTTTTATATGAGTTGCAAGTTTTCATGAATGCAGCGCATCATTAAATAATTGAATATTTTGAATCATGATTTGATTACTTTTGAAAGTTATAAATTTATCTCAACATTGATTCTTATGAGTGTTTATTGAGACACACCTAAAACACCAAAATAGCATATCATTAAAGTTTTATTAATTTGTTATTAAGTGCTATTTATCACACAACTTAAATAGTAATAATAGAGTTTAATAACCTTTTGGTTACCACTTCTTCATTAATAACCACTAGAATTGAACCTCGTATTGAAGACTAAGTGTTGAATTTTGCAAATATGCATCAATGCTAAAAGTGAATAACCCGAAAATATTAGCCCAACACGAGTTTGTTGAGCACAGAACTATTAACCACACAGTGTTTTGTTTGTCTGACACAATGCCATCATAAACTTGAATCCCTCCTACAGTTATGCCTATCTTTAAACTATTTGTTAAGTATATTTTGTAACTCAATTGTAACCATATTTTTATTTTTGATATGTGTTTCAATCTGTAAATACTATCTTATAATTCTTCTATTCCCACAAAGACATCCATTATTTTATATTATTATTACTTTTATTATTATTATAGCGACTGTTACTCAACCTCTTCTTCTAAAACAATTTTTTGATGAAATAATTTTACCCATAGTTTTATTCATTCTCAAAGCGATACACTTCTCGCCCAATTATATGTTCCCTCCCAAACAAGATTCAAACGATTGACTTAAAGACAAACTACTGATACTTTTGTCTTGACTCACAATAGAGAGTGAGAAGGAGAGAGAGAGAGAGAGAGAGAATAATTACGAAGCAAAAGACTCCTCAACTATTTAATAAAAAAAGAGCAGAAGAAGAAGAAGAAGAAAGAATATAACAATAATGAGTTAGTTGTTTATACTATCGGTAACAAATTTTCTTTCCTTAATGTTTAGGTTAACAAACTCATGGACCCAACAATGGGTGCAACGGATGGACAGGTGGATAATGAAAGTGAAAAACTACTTTCACTGAATGCCTGATATGCCTGACCAGCACTAAACATTTGAATGACTTAAATTAATGATTAGTTCCTTATTCATGAAGACCGTAACAATATTGGCGAAGGAGTGCATTCATTGATAACTGAATACGTTATTAATTATCTAAAAGGAAACCTGACTTTCAAACGGATAAAAATTTTAAATTTAAGTTATGTTATATTCAACTATTTATTCCTATGGTTTTGGGAGCAGTTATTTTTAAAAGCATTTATAAAAAAAGTTTTAACTTTTGATGACTCAATTCAATGAATTTGTTTCACTTTTCAGTCAAAGAAAATGTATTTTTCTTGCATTTACTTTAGTTTAGAGAAAGTTTTCGACCGTAGAGTAGGTTTTTGAATGTCTTTTATGAGCTCTTTAGTAATGATTTTATAAAAATGTACACTTCAAGCGTTGATTCCATATCTTGAAGCGAATAAAAATTATGGAAAAAGTATTCAAAACATTTTACATATCAATAGAATAAAAGATCATTTACTTTTACTGCACATAATTCAAAGCAAATTGATTTTAAGATAAGCTTTAGAGAAAATGAGTTTCAAAATGAGTTTCAAAATGAGTTTCATTAAGAGACACCCTTTTCTTCATTCTTGATCTGAAATATTCCACTCGTTTCTACTTATAAGTAGTAATTCATAGATAAAAAGGCTTACATAGGCTTAAGTTTAAAATTCTTATGTAACTAATTTATCTCAATGCCCAAAATTGTGCCCTTAAGTTAGGAATGAGGCAAATAATTGCAGTCATCATAGGGTTAGTGCTATTGATAGAAAACTTTTGAGAAAAAACTTTTGCATAAATTTTGTCTTCTATTCCAAACGTAATGAGTTCTACTAAATAATAACATTTATTTGAGCCGCCCTTCATTTTAATACATAAATTACTGAATTTTCTCCCCCAAGAACTATATCTTAACTTTGCTTTCAAAGTATTTTAAAGTATTATAAGTGAGTTCATTACTTTGTCACTTTCGCTTTGCCTCTTTTCCACTGCTATGGGCGAAGGGAGAGCCCCCCACAGATTTCATAAAGACTAACAATAAGTAGATCTGTTGGCATTCAAATTTTAGATTTTTATTTTTATTTTTTTCGTCTTAATTTAAACGATTTAGTCCACAATTTTCTATAAAAATCATTGCCCGAGAAGTTTGTATTAACTCAAACCAGAATACTTAGGATTCATAGAACTTTTTAAGCCCCCCAGAACCAAAATCCTGGTTACTGTAATGCTCTTTTCCTTCATTTTCTTCTTCTATTCAGTTCACGAAATATTTATATCGCTTTGATTTAGAGTTGATTCCAACCAAACCCTAATTTGACTTTAATAATGCGATATAACCTTTTATTTTGTTTTTCAAGGCTATTGCAGTTATTACTGACGTGAAGATTATAGTTCTTATTTAGTTGATGTTTTCGAAGTAATTATCAACTATTTTTTCTTACTTACAAAATAACAATTGGAGCTTTGATGTGCACCCGAGGTATGAGATTAATCGCTGGCAGAAGAGGGTGTCAGACAATTGCATCTTATGACTCAGTCTAGTTTTTCATTTTTCTCAAAATTCACATTAAAGTTATGTAATGAGTGCCACACAAACAGCTAAAAACTTTTTTATCTCAAATATTTTACTTCTAATAAATTTAAGATTTATTTCTAGATTTTATTTCTTATCTTCATTATTGAAATGAAACGAAAACAAGTAAAGATTTTGTGATTAGCTCTTAAAATATATTTTTTTTGCAAGAGTCAAATCGATGCATTAAATGATTCGTCAAAAAAGCACTTATTTATATCAATAAATCTATTATTAACTTGAAATATGTTTAAAGCAAACAATACCGGTTTATGATAAGACAAATATATTTCGAATGAACGCTATTTACCACGACTACAACATTGCACAAGCTTTTTTTTTATTTTCCTCTTGTAATCTTAAAGAAAAAAAGATCAAATTAAAAATTTTTTTCTCTATTTCTTTCCCTTAAATGTGATTTTATGAAGTATTGATTTATGACAGGAACTTGAATTTTGAGAAAATATAAACAAAAATTATACAATATTAGCAAAAAAAAATTCCCATTAATTTAAACGCTTTAAACATTTACTTCACTATAATATAAAACCAGAAAATATAAAGAAAATGTGATAATTTTTTTCTGGTGTGACGCCTAAAGTGTTAAAAATGTTATCTGATTTAATATTGTTTTAAGGAATATTTAATTCTAGTCTTATGCGAGTTAACGGCTCTTAAAATTACTTTCTTTCTTATAAAGTTTAATCTTAAGCACATGAATAGCAACTCTTTATTGCCCTCAAATACTTCATTTTATTCACGAGTCTCTCATGTGTAAAATTCTTGTATGCATTTAATGAATAAATTTAATGAATCTAAAAAATGCATAAAAATGAGTTAACGATTTTATAGTCAAAAAAAAGAAAGAACCAGTCATTTGTGCGTTCATTCTTTTGAGGCGAACTTAATGCTTTATTAAAATTTAATTTTCAAATTTATTTCAAGTCATTAAAATGATTTTTTTTGTTCATTCAAATGAATAGCAATCAAGAACTTAGAAATTTCCACAAAAATAAACTTTTGCAAAAATTGTATAAATGGATAGATTCGAGAAAAAATTAAATATTTTTCTTTTAATTGCTTAAAAATTGATTGATTAAAAAAATCAAAACTGTAGCCAAAATCGCGCGAATATTTACAAGAAAAAAACTTTAACATTTTTAGCGCAACCTTTGCATTTCAATTATTAGTGAATCATCTCTAATAATTATATTCATATTAATTTTATACAGGAATAATTCACAGACCCATCTATTGATATTCTTTAGAAAAAAAAATTCTTTTAAAGACTCACTTCACTTTGATTTAAACGAAGAGATTCTTTGATTTCAGAATATTTCGATAGCTTATTATTATTAAAGATTTCAGTTTTAACCGATTTTAAACGATTTTTGAGAACAATTACTGTACTTGACGATCGAAACTGAATTCATTTTAACCGAATTTTTAGTTCTTGAATTTATTTTATATAGCAAATTATTTTCGTACATTAGGATTAGAGTTTGCACCTTTACTTTATGATTCAATTTTTATATTTATTTTTTAAAGACATCTAATCCAAACTTAAATCTTTAGAGAAATGTGGTCTTTGATTACTCAATAATTTTGTTTCTTCTATGCTATTGTTCAATAATTTTTAACTTTTATGTAAATAATTGGCAACATTTAATAAAATAAAACTACTGAAAAAATTTATAAAACGATTTGATTCGCACTTTTAACAAGTTATAAAAATTGTATCTATTCTTATAACAAGCAGAAAGATTTTTAAAAAGGAATTGTGCTTTTGGTTAATTTCCTATTGACTTGACGTCAGTTTGCTCTCCTTCCCGACTAGTGCTCGGCTTGTCTTCAAGATCTTTGAATTTGAGTGTTTTCTTACTTTTTTTGTTATCAAGTTTCTCAACACTACTTTCTTTACTTTGATTCGATTTGTCAGCACTCGTATCACGAGATCTATCCTTCTCTTTTTGTTCAGCCGCCAATTCTGCTTCCATTATCTGTTGGACATCGAGCCCAATAGTCTCTCCGATTGTCATTTTTGCCCTTTGGAAAGTACTTTTGAGCTTTTCTTGTACAACATTAATGCACATAGAAGTCAACGCCAGACCGAATAGCAAATAGATAAAAGCGGCTAACGTTACGCTAAGTTTTGTTGGGACAAAATCTCCAAAACCAATGGTCGACATCGAGATGAAAACAAAATAAAATGCACGTAAAAGAGTCCACCTCTCACTCGTCCAAAAAATGATGGCTCCCATGAAAAGATATAACAATAATATAAAAATAGCTAAAGTTATCGGTAAATTGAACTCATCATCGATTTCAATGTTATCTTCTGGTATTGGCGTTTCGGGTGTGGTAGATATAGCTGTTTGAGGAGGTGTAGGGTTTGTGGTCAGAATGAATGGCGCTCTCCTCGCATAGAAAGGTCTGTTCGTAAACAAATACTTTGGAGTATTTGTTGTCTTTTTCTCATCAGTTGAATCCTCTTTTAAATTTTGCTTTGATTTTTGTACATATGGTATAAAAGCGATGCCGCGATTGACTGCTTTCTTGGCTGAGTCGATATACTATTCGATAGATTTAATTATTTAATAAGAGAACTAAATAAATAGTGATTCTAAAATACCTGAGTTGGCACGAGTGTAACTCTTCTGCCCATATGACCCACACCGCGTCCAACTCTTCTCACTTTTCTAAAAGTTCTTAAATAGTAAAATCTTCGGATATATTTGAAAATAAATTTGATTCCTCTCGTGAAAATCTTTCCAAAATCTGCCAAAACCATCAGTAGTAGAGGTATACCAAAAAAAGCGTAAACCATTGTAATTGCCTGACCCGCTGTTGTTTTTGGAGGATTATCGCCATAACCTCAAGAGAAGATAATTATAAAGAGAAAATGAGATTTTTTGTACAGACACGTTATTTAAATGAAATATTTTCGAAAATTTAATTAATTATTTAATATCCAAAAATGTCTGTTTGTTTGTGTGACCGCTTATAGGTTCGGCCCCTGGACATGATAGAAACATGAAACCAGTGTCAATAGAACCTTTATGACCTGAAGTGGAAACTTTTGAAAAAAATTTTCCCGAAAAGTGACCAGTAGCCAAATTACCTCAGTCAAATGTTTCACCCTTAATGCTTTTCTATGGGAAAAGTTTTAAATAAAGCTAATAGAGACT
>JAQIWZ010000801.1:0-15710 GCA_034697245.1 Malaconothrus monodactylus | reverse complement strand
CATTTTTGGGACGATTTGTAACAATATATTTAACATTTCTGTTCAAAAATTCATCGATTTTCTGAAAACAAAACAAACAAATAATCAAACAATTAATCAAACAATTAATCAAACAATTTATCAAACAATTTATCAAATAATTAATAAAATTAAAAATAATTAAGAATCAAATCAAATTCAATACTCCGCCCAAAGCGTTGATATATTGAGTCAATTGATTGAGAACTTGAGGCGAATTTTGAAGATCTAAATAAAAACTATATCTACGAAAAGGTTTATTTAAATCCATAACTAATTTGTTGTTTTTATTATTAAATTAATTTAATTAATGATCAAATAATTAGGCGTTTGTTGTGATAGTAATCAAATCGCGCCTCACTTTGAAATGAAAGACAAAGTTATTTAAGAAATACTTTTTGTGCGCGAATACTATTATAAGAAATACTATTCTCTCATTGGCTCAAAAATACTATTATAACAAATACTATTCTCTCATTGGCTCAAAGTTTCTGTTTTGTCGACAATTTGTTTATTAATTTTTTAGATGAAATACTATTGAATTAATTGAGTTTAAATGCATTATAATTTATTAAAATTAAAATTTTCTATTCATTTAATCGATTTTATAGTTTAGAAATAAATAAATAAATAAATAGTTTAGTCAATAATAATAAAAATATTTCTCAAACAATTTGTTCGTCATTTGATTGGCTGTGAATTGGATCACGTGTTAGATAGCTTTGAACGGCTTCAGTGTTTGGGACGAATTCAATGCTTAGTTTGAAGCGATCAGAGACTGAGTGAAGACAGGATTCGATCGCTATTTCTCTTCTCAGAAGAACTCAAATTAATTAAAAGTTTATTTTGAGTAATAAAAAAGAGGCGAAATTTTTCACTCAAATAAATAATAATAAAAATAATGTTTTATTAGTTTTTATCTCAAATAAAATGGTATTTATTATTATATTATTTGTTTAATTATTGTTTAGAAATTATTTAATTCTCAATACTTTTAGTCATTTTTAATAAGTGTTAATAACGAAAAAAGTTTTTACTCATAACAAAAATTTTGTTTTTTATTTATTTGTGAACTTTTATTATTGAAAACAAAAATTTATTTCTCATTAATTGATATTATTTTTGGTTTTATTGGGAAAGAAAACTATTAAATAATTAATAAATCGATTTATTGTCTGTTTATTAATCTGTGATTTGAAGAAAAAGTTTAAAAATAATTAAAAAAAGAGATTATTATTTGCATTGATTAAATGGTAAGTCGAATAACTATTCATTTAATTAACTTTTCTTAACATTTATTACATGTTTTTTGAGTGCTTTTTATTAATAAGGCTTAATCTAAAGTGTTTTCGAATCAATTAAACCTCTAATAACGCCCACTTTTTCTTTGCATTTATTTTCTCTTTTGTTTTATTAAAGTTTTAAATGTCATTAAAATTCAAATCATTTTTTTTTACTCAAGAAGTAGTAAATGGTATCTTTTTTTTATGCAAATATTGTAGAAATAATAATAATATTTGATTACTTAAGATGAAAATAAGTTATTTTTGTTCACAAATGCCTTAAAGCTGTTAAATGTTAGGCAAAAATGTATGAAAAAAAGTAGAGAAAAAGTTTTAATAACGAGTCATATGAAGAAAAAAAGTTATCAAAACATAATATATTTCACTTATTTCGAGAGTTACTCAAAGAATAACTCATTGAAGAACAGACTCTTAAATATCAAAGTTGTTCACAATTCAAAGTCTAATAATAAGATAAAAATAGTTTCTATAGTTAAGAATTTTGGCAAAGATTTCTAAATTATCGATACTTTAGAAAGTAATGGATAATAATTTTGAATGTTTTAAAGGGTGTAATATTTGAGGAGAAAATAATGAAATTTAGTGATTTATTACTAATGTTTTATTATTATATTTTACTGAAAAATATTTTATGCCATCGGCTCTATTATGAAACAGCTGTCAAGACTTTAAAGTTTAAAGTTTTTTCCCTTCAATACTCTCAGCATCTCATTTGAAAAGATGAGTATTAAGTCTTATATTAAGTCTTAATCCTTCCCTATTTTTAGCCGATTATTCTTTGAATTTGAAAATAATGTATTTCTTTCACATTTATATCTCTTGTTTGAATGAATGGTATCTTTTGTTATATATGATTATATCGTATAATATAATATAATATTTGACTCAACGAACGTTATACACACTTATAACCTACACGTCACTTCAGCTTTTAATATATATACTATTGATATCTGTAATATTTCTATAAAAATATCCGTTTTTTATATGAGAGTCGACAACACACCATATAATTAATACATTCATTTTGGTCATAGTTTTTGTAATATATTGACTTGTGATCCAAATATAATTATCAGATATACTTTTATATCGTTTCGACTCTTATTATAGTCTTAATGTGCGAGAAGAATGACATTTATGACCATTTTTCACAACCAAATAATAGTTTTTGATATAAAACTATTGTTCATTTGATTGAGTAATTCTCTTACCTATGATTTAGTTTGAGTGTAGGCCTAATGGCAATGCTGTACACGTGCTCTAATTTAGTTGCTTTCAATTGCTTCACATTATCTTTACTTTTTTTCTACTCTCTTCTAATGTATTATTTAGTGATAACCAATAGGATCGTTATGTTATTCTATAACTATTTCATAGCTTACATTAGATTAATTTTTATGTTCAACTACAACAGTATAAAACTTTTGATAATATTACAACTCGTTCTGTTTTGTGAAATAGAAAAATAATTTATTGTATAGTATATTTATGACGTTATAATAAGTCTTTTTATCAGTAATGATATCTTCAATATTCCACAATAACTTTAATAATGCAATGGGTTTTTGTCAGTTATTTTATTTCTGGACCTTTTCTTTTTTGATTTTGCATTTAAACAAAGCTTTTAAAAAATCCTAAATTTAAACTCTATTTTCAATTCAGTTCAGCAGTTGATAAAAGAAGGAAAAGTTTTCTCTTTTCAAACGTTTAATCAGAAGTAGTATTGAATAGTATTGTTGAGTATATTATGGTATCATTTGTTTTCAGCACATTTACCATTCGTTTCCTAACTCTGTTATAACTCTATAATGAGTTTAATAAATGGACAGATGTTTGCAATTAAAACATTTCTATTTATTATAATAGTCAAAAATAGCGACTAAATTAAAAAAAATATATTTCATACCATTTGTAATGCAAATTTTAGACTCTTTTGATAAGGGCTGACATCAATGTTTATTTAATGCTGTTGAACATCTTATTCATAAAAGTAATTAAAATATAATGATTATATATCATTATCGCGATAAATTTATTATTAATCGAAGGATTAGTGCCACGTTCACAGTCTTCACAGTTCTCTATTTTAATTAATTTGTGTTAAGGCTATCAGATATTTAATATAATTGATTCGCTGAAATCTGAATTCCAATTAGTTTTGAATTTCTTCATATTTGAACCTTGAATTTTGTTTGTTTTTCATTCTACAATTTCCGTGTTCTTTTCATTCACACGCAAATTATTATTTCTTACTCAAGACCGGCTCATTCATGGACTTTTAAATTATGAATTAAGGTATGAGTCGATTACTCTATTATAATGATGAGAACAAATTTGTATTGTTTCACATCTCATTGTGTTTATTGTGATTTTGAAGATATTTCTACTGAATTACTTGTTTTTCTGCATTATTTCCTAAAATTTGTTTCTTCCTTTGTTTGCGATCTATTTGTGTTTTATTTTTGATAGCATATTTTCTCATTTTCTCCCCTAATACACGATTTAAAGTTTTGGTTACGTATTACTTGTTAGTAAAGTTGTGTACGTTTAGTGGCCCTAAAGGTCGAAATAGTTCTCAAATAGTCCCTTGTGATGATCACTCGAGCCTTCATAAGCAATAAAACAGGTTTTTCCAGAGCTCGACTCTTTTCATATCTATTGAGAATTATATACCATTATATATGAAAGAATATTATAGTTTGTTATTTCATTTGGTCAATGATTTTTTCTTTTGCTCATCAAAGCCTTCAAGGATTTATAAATCCAGCTTTATATATATGAAGCACTTTCTTGTTTGGAAACTAACTCTTATATAAAGCAATCACTATCTGAAAGATGAGTTCCTTTATACCAATCAATTTTTACACATTTCGTCTTTGATTTTTCTAACCTCAAGCGAACCACAATTTTATAAAATTTGAGTGATAGTTATGCCGCACACACTATATTATGAATATTTTATACACTCTCAAGTTGTCGAATACTCAATAAGAGTACCCAACGTTTCAATACTTCCATTTCATGTCTTCATGGCTTCACATTTATTCGTGAATATGAAACACGACTTATTTATTCTTTCGTTTTCTTATTGCTTTCACAATTTTCTTTTTTGGTCATTCAGTGTTTTCAGCACAAAACTAAAAACATTAAATTTATTTTTTATTTCTTCAACTATTCAATCGTATTGATTCAGTTAGAATACAATTCAAACCTTACGAGAGATTTAATACGAAGAAATTGTAATTTCCTTTACTTTTTTCCAATAAAATTTTTATTGTTTTACTGACTCTGAGATGAAGAAAAGAAGAAAACATTGCTATTAAAGAAGAAAACAACGATATTTCCTTTGATTCACAATTATTTTTAATTTTCTTTATCAAATTTTGTAAAAAATATTATGTATTTTATTTATAGAATACATGAAAAATAAATTCTGTTAAACCAAACAGAAAACCGTAATTTAAGTTATTTTTCTTATTTAGTAATATTCCAAACTTTTGATTCAAACATTCGATCGTCTTTTTTATAACAAAGTCTGACGAATAAATTTATTTCTTTCGTATAATTTGATAGCTTTTCACTCTATTCAATAAGTTATTCAAGTCATTATAGAACGCAAAGAAAGTCCTTTTTCTATGACTTTTTTCTCTTATATATAACATTCAATTTAGCCATTGTTTAGAATAAAAGTAATGGTCAAACACCAGTCCATAGCAACACAATTCGTTAACTTAATTATTTATTGTCCAATCATTCCATTAAATCGAAAATATGCTCCTTATAAAAAGTATAATAAATTTATATTTTGTAATGAATCAATTCATTAAATTCACAAATATTGTTGAGTTGATTAACCCCATAGAGTAAATATATTATATTCACAACTTTTTACTTAATGCACACAAACTGTTTACTCGGCACAAAACTTTTTCATTTAACACTTAGTGAAGCTCTTTTTTGGTTCGATACCAACTTAATTATTTCCTAATAGGACTTCGTCTCCTTCCCAGAGATTTATCTTCCAAGAAAAAAAGACCCCCTTTTTAACAGAATCTATTCATTATAAGGTCTATCAATTTTTCTCCCCTCAACTACTAAATAATCTTTTTCTCTCTTTCAATGTCCTAAGAGTTAGTTTTTTTTATATAATTTTTCTCCTTATTTCTATCTCACAATATTTCTCTTATATCCCAAAACTTACTTTATATTATGTAATATAGAAATAGAAATGCTTTCCATTTATGCATCACTTCAATACTTCAATACTATTGTGTAATGATTTCTCTGACAACCAAATTGAATGACGGAATCCTTACTTTTATATATAAAGCTTAGTTCATCATTTTTGCAGCCCTCTAAACTGTTCTCTATCATAACTTTAACATTTTTTTCATTCTTCTCTTTGTTTTAAATATAGTTTGCATTTTTCTTATATTCCTATTTTTTGCTAAATCTTTTTTTCCTTAACATATTTTTAGTCAATGTTTCTGATATTTTATTACTATAGCCCTGTTTTTTTTCTCAAAATAAACTTAATCCAAAATGTATCTCTTGTTTACATTAAAAATTACTTTAAATATCACTTTTCAGCTTATGGTCGATTCAACTCATTCATGAAATGAGAATAATATTTAGTTTAAAATCTGGAGTAATAAGTGTTTTAGTGTTAGTGATGGCAAAATTGTTAGAATGAGAGTGCGATGATCTTGGCTTTTATGCAATGAACTTAATTTTAATTTGAAGAGTGTACAAGATATTTCTTAATGAATATAATACGTGTGTTATTTATAACGCCTATCGTTTATTGTAGAGCTCACGCAATAATATGTGCATTTCTAAGTCATGAGTTACTATTTTTCATGAAATCTCTCATGACGTGACCCAACTTTCCAACACTTGTTATCAATCTAAACATTTCCAATAACTGGTAAAAACAATTGAATTTTCTTTCGTGCGTAGTTTTATTTTATATTTTTTTACACACTTTTTTCGTTGTTTCCCTTTATTATTGCAATTAAATTATAGTAAGACTTGATATATCATTAACTTTATACTAATGGTTTCCATTTTCCATAATCATTACCGTATATCTACTTATTAATGATATTTTATTTTAATAAAAATCCTAAATTCAGTGTTTTATATCAATATCTACAGTACTTATGTGCGTACGTGTCATAAGTTTATATATATATATTTCAAATGAAAATTTCATCATTAGTACTGCAATCATAACATATGTTGTGTAAACTATAAAATCTGTCGAATGCAGTGCAACCAATTGAGCAATTTTTTTGAAAAAAAGGATTTTTGAGCCCATTTTTAAGTAAATGATCGGTAAATTTAATATTCTTTACGTGTGAACATTCAAGTTATTACGTTTAATGAATAAAAAAGATTTACAA
This sequence comes from Malaconothrus monodactylus, assembly GCA_034697245.1. Taxonomy (NCBI): domain Eukaryota; kingdom Metazoa; phylum Arthropoda; class Arachnida; order Sarcoptiformes; family Malaconothridae; genus Malaconothrus; species Malaconothrus monodactylus. The sequence goes on along the minus strand of JAQIWZ010000801.1, from coordinate 8,980 downwards.
TTCATGAATCATGAAATTTTGAATTAAGTCAATGTAATTAATTTTGCTTTTGTATAAAAGATAAACAATTGTATCTAAAAGTTTTTATCTAAAAGTTTATCAAACTTTCATTTACCATTTATGCTTCTAGTATTTCCCTTTTTATTGATCACTTAATACATTTCATAAAAATTGAAAGGAATTTGTTGGCATTTTTTTTATTGATTCTCATTCATTTAATTACTTTTTAATCTCATGCTCTCCAAAACTGTATTTAAAAACACTCTCTTTTTTAAGACGTCGAATAACTTTACAATCGAATGATTTTAATTTCTTAAGCTCACAATCGATTGAGACTTTTATGATAAAAACCTTTATTCCAAAAATCAGTTCAAAACAAAGTTCACTTTCAAGATTGATGTTTATTTTGTGCTAAATTTCATTGATTTCATTTGAATAATAAGAAAGTAATGACAGAGTTTCGAAAACTCTCATATAATACTTGCTAAAAGTAATGCACAGTTGAAGTTGAGGTCAATTTTGTTTCTAAACATACATTGACATGAATGACTAGAATTTAAATCATAAGAATATGGACTTTGAATATCTGAAAAGATTGTTTCAAACATAATGCAAAATGGGTTATAATCTTTGGTCATCCGCTTTGCTTTACATCACAATTTTGTCACATGGCATACATTCTGAATAAACAAATGATTTACTAAAATCTCGTCAAAACTGGTCGTGCTTTGGATTCTGGTATTGAACTATTTACTGAATTTACTTCAGGCAATACACAATAAACAGGAAATCGCATCAATAATTTATGTATTATTTTCATATTTATTAAAAACTAGTGTTCATCTCAAACAGTAGTCATGCTATTAAAAGTTAGCGAAGCGAAAAATGTTTGTTCTTTGGAGATATAAATTGTGAATTAAAATATTTATTAACATATAATATGTCATATGATAGCAGTTATTCATAAGCATTGAGACGGAGATTCAGACATAATTAGCGCATCCCTGTTTATAAACTGTTGTTAATTCCGAATTGATCGCTCCACTGACCTCAATCTTTAGCACCACCACTATGAGGTCATCATTCTGTTGAAGATACGGACAATTAATAATTTATTAACTAAAGTGAATCGCATTTTGTATCATAACTTCTTCTATAACTTCTTCTTCTCATACATGACTGAACTTAAAAGCGAATGTAAACTCAAATCCGAACTCGTATTTCTTCACTTAGTTTTGAGAAGAAACTGGTATTTTGTAAATTTGCTTTCTCTCAATCCTCTCTAAAGTGGGCCCAAATCTCGCAAAACCAGTCGATAAGGTTGTTGTACTCATTTATCTATAAAATTGAGAACTTGTGTTTCTAATGCTTTATATGTTAATTCAAATAATTTGCACTAAAAGATTATAAGAATTGATTATATGAATTGTTTATTCTTTCTCTTCTTCTCCATAAATAATGAGTCTTCTTTTAAGTTAACGTTAATTTACACAATTTATTCATTGTTTGTCTAATGCAAATGCTGTTTCTTCACTTTAGCATTGGTGGTATTAAGAAATGCAAATTTATCAAAATCTATAATAACACTCTCATTGATTACATTAAACCTTTTGCTGACGCGGATTAAACATTGTATATATAAAAATTCGTACAAACATTTTGAATTCGTGACAATTTTTACTTTGAAATTCTGACACCAAGTTTGTTCAAAAAAGATTTTTGAATAACTAAATTCAGTCTTTTATTTAATAATTTCCTACATCAAATTATTTCACATGGAACACAATAGAGAAATAAATACAAGAAGTTGAAATACAATAGAGAAATATGTTTCCACTTCTTCCATTTATTCAATAAACACATGTTTACCTCTTTCTTTTCACACTTATATCTCTTTGTATGACATTCTTTACAGACATGTAAGACTTTTATTATTCACTCTTATATTATTATTAGAATATTTGTGAGATGTGTATTAGAAAAAAAGGACTGACTATTTGATAGTACGCCCATTTTTAACATACACTTATTTTCAACTAATAATCAAATGTCATTTATCTGTCAAATGTGTGTAAACCGTAAGTAAACCTTTAAAATATTGTTATAAGTTCTAACTTATAAAGTGAATCAATCAAAACAGAACTTCTTCTCAAACAGCACTTATTTATTTTATTTTCTTTCTTTGTTGTTATTTCTTTTCTAATCAATCAGTTCTTTCTTTTTTTTTCTTTTTCTTTCTTTAATTCACTTTCTCTTTCATGTCTCTGTTTATGCTTTTCGTTAAGCCTTTATTTGAATAAAAATCATTAAATGCTTAATACGCAAAAACCCTTTCTTTTACTTTTTGATATGCATTTAATTTAGTATTTGAGTTCAGAGGCGTTTTGGATAATTATTCAAAAAGGGAATTATTTTTGTACAAAGAAACTCTTCTTTTTATATAAAAGTTATTTCTAAAGCCCCAAGCTAAGAATGTATTGCAATTTGATATTGTATTAAAGAGTATAACTAATAACAAAATAATAATGACTTTCTTTCTCTCTCAAAAGAGAGGTTCTTATAAGAAAAGACTTCTGCTAAAAATTCTTCTTATGATTAAAATTCTGAGGGCATTGAATATTTTCTTAATATATTTTTTCGCTCCTCAATTGACGCCAGAGTTTTAAATTAATGTTTTTTTTTATTTTCAACTGTAATTTCTTTATGGAAATAAATATTTCAAAAATTTCAATTATTTACTGCACATTATATCAAACCATTTCCAGAATTACATAAATACCATTATTTGATCGATTCTATGTTTAGTATTAATGTTGATCTAAACGATGGTTGTCTTATGTCAATATTTGAATGTGTTTTGAGCTTAGTTTGTGTTCATAGAGTTCAGTGTCTAGAGATCGCCCACTATTACTTTCCTAATACTGACAACATTTTCTTAATTTATTCTCTAAAACATTAAGTTCATAACGTCTTTACCCACTTATTATCTATGAATTAAACGCCAACTTTCTAGTTTATTGTCCTTTTATTGCAGGAAAAATTTATAGATTTGATTAAACAAAATATATTTTATTGCGTTAAATATGTGTATTTTATTATCGCTAATGTTTGACATATATCTGAAAGTGATGACTGCCTCGAAAGGCAATCCAAAATTGAAGATTATATTCGAGCTCAATATGTGTTTCGTTTCTCGCATTGGAATTTTATTCTCTTTTTATTGAAACCCAAACCATCCATTTTTTTGTGAATTGTGAGTATTGCTCAATGACATCAATCTCTCCACAATTTGGATGGGCGTCAACACTAAAATATTGGTTATATCGAGAAAAAGCACAGTATTTCAAATACCAGTTTCGCCCATTGGGGAGCTTTTCTAGCAATAATGTTTTTATGCTTACCATCTCTTCTATCGTACGCTTTGATAACTTTTTTTTATTGCTACTGCACTTATAAACCTTGAGTTATATTATTTTGTGTCGATTTACTTATATTTTTAATGCTTTTGAATGGATCCTCGGTTTGAACTGATGTTGCCTTTTATTATTTTGACAATAGACAGAAACAAATTTCAAATATTTCTTGTTTCGTTCAATAGTCACAACTTGAGTTTCACTTTTCTCTTTCCTGTTACAGTCGATCCCGTCGTTTATAGTGAACGGTTCGGTGCAGCAAAAAGTGTTCACTAAAGCCGGGTATTCACTATAAACTTATTTAATTTTACTATAAATTAACGATCGGTGCGGAGAAATCCGTTCACTATAAGCCGATATTTACTATAACCTCGTTCACTATAAACGGGATCGACTATACTCCATGTTTTGCAATGTTGACTTTGATGCAAAGCATACATGCTTTGAGGGTGAGAGTCATTAATGTGATGCTTATGTGTCTCACTTTGACTCATGAGTTTGGTTTGGGATCACTTCGAGTGCTTTCACTTTTCGAAGTGCTTCAGAATCTACTCTAATAGCAGATCAAAGATTGTCATTGAATGCATATTTATGTTAATAATAGCCTGAATGGAAAAGTGTTGAGACACCCAATTAGCCACTGATTTAACTTTCATTCAAGTTCTACTTCATCTCAACAGCTGCTCATTTGTTTTCATATCTATTTCTTATAATATAAAGTCATTAATCACTCCATCGTTCACTCGCAAACTCGTGTTGAATAATAGCTTTTTTATTGCTTTATCTTTTCAATAGTTATTCTTTTATATCAATTCAATTTAAAATTGGCTGACATTTAAAGACAATTAATTTATAGATAATATGAACTGAGACTTTGGTCAATCATTGGATAAAAATGTCTGCTTTAATGGAATAGAGATGAGCACAACTTTCAATTAGCCGCAAATGTTCTTTTCTGTCATGTTTTGTTCATGTCTTTCTGCTCTATGCTATCACGAAATGCTAAAGAATTAATTTTGTCGAATGCACGGGTCATTGAATCTTAATTTCTTTAACAGTATCCAAACCACACATAACTTACTGCACAAATAATATATATATCCGCAGTCTCTTAAAAGACTGGACTTCATGGCTGTCACTCCGAAATTGGATTCATTTCCTAAGTTTGCAATTCTCTTAACTCAAGACTTAACTGACTCAAGATTTATTCCCTTTTTTTTAATCTTATCAAAAAGGAAATCGTTTAAAGAGATTTTTCATACAATATATTTTGACAATTCATTCTTTCCATTAAAACAACTTCATTCATGCGATAAATTTTTATTCTTTATCTCAACTCTAGTTATTCCCATATTTACAAATTTCATTAAGTTATAAACGATGCAATTTTTGTGACCTTTTTTTGATTGATTGAATTTTTTTTAAGTTAGTCGTCACGAAATTCGTGTTATAAGGTTTTGATATAATGAGCCATCATTTTTATAATCAAATAGATAGACATTTATTATACCAACCTTTATTTAATTTATTTTTAATATAATCAGCAATTCAACTATTTCTATTCAATTATTTACTAAAATTTTTTTTTCAATCATTAATTATTTATAAGGTTTTGAAATTTATTCAAGAAATAAGTTTAAGATATTTATATATTTTTTTGTTGTATTTTGTTTTCCGCAATAACTGATGAATAGTGAAGAAAATTTTGATAGAAATCATAGCTTTTACTGATTTTATTTACTTTTAATGATAAACATTAAAAATGTTCATTTACTCATAAACGATATAAAATATTCATAAACTATAAAGTAATTAAATTTAAATGAGCGAAACATATGATTTCAATAATGAATACACTAATTATAGCATAACATATGAATCTTTGCACTATTCAACTAAATGTAATGATTCGTCCGAATATTAAATTGACTAAACATTTTGAAATGAACTTAATGTTTAGGCATTAACATTAAGTTCATTTCTTTGATGCCTCTCAAGTGAATTCACTTTCAACTATTTTAATGCAAATCATTAAAATGCTTATTAAATATTTCATTTGATACTTAATGTTAAGCTTAAAGTAAAACATATTCTGCGTTATCTTATAATTGACTTACTTTTATCTGTCTTTCAAATTGATTTCACGAAAACGCGGAAATAACCATTTTCTTAAATGAATTTCACTTAATGAAGAAATCTTTTCAAAAGCAAATGATAGTTAATTTTAATTCCTTAATGAGTTCATTAATTATTCATTCAAAAAACTTATAAATTATTTTATTGATTTTTAAAAAATAATATTTTAATTTAAATTGTGATTCGATAATAAATTTTTAAATTTTGTCTAATAAAAGAACAAACACTATGAATAACATACTTATACTTTGGTTTATTGATTTCTGAGGAAAAATCATTTTATTTGTCACATACGTCTCGACAAAGAATGCAATTCTTATGGATCGCAAAATTTCTTATTAATAAATATGAAATGTTTGTTTGATTGAGAAAAAAGTTCAAATTAATTCAGTTTTACTCGAAAGAATAGAATTCATTATGTTTTTTATCGATTCGGTAAAAATCAAAATAATTTTTATCAATGAATCAGTGCTTCGTTAATAAGATCTATAAAATCTCAATTTTCTCAAATATTCTGAACATAAGTATCGCGAATACGCTTATGTCTCAAATAATAAAAGAAAATATATCTTATAAGTGCTCTTGAATTTAGAGTTATATTGAGAATCATAGAAATGTCACAATTTTTTCTTATATCACATTGTTGTCGGTATTGAATTTCCGATTGTGTCGCATTTCAATGGTTGAAATGACTTTTCTATTGTATATAATATCTTAAATTATGATAACTCATGAAAGTCTATACTCTCGTGACTTATAGTTGTGTCCATTTGTGAAATCATATCTCTCAATATTTTCATATCCATTGTATTTATGATTCTTATGATAATGTCCAGAAAGTCAGACACTTAAGAAATAGATAGAAAGCACTAAACAATAATTGTAATCGACATCTACTCCTTTGAATATTGTTTCTATAGCCAACTGATAAACAAATCGATTTTAATGTTAGAGAAAATATGAGTTAACAGAATGAATGACACGAATTATATTTTAAATAATTGATTTTCATTCATAGCAACTAATAATAGCATTAATTATGTTTACTTATTCAACATTTAATTGAATTTTATGAAAAGACATAACTCACAAAAGTTAAACTTAATTAATCTAAAACAGAATCGGCAAATATTTGCACTAACCTAATTAAAAGTTTCAGAATTATGTTTTGCTATTCAACTTAATCTCATTATAAAAAAAAATACTTTGAAATAACTCTTTGAAATAACTCTTTGAAATAATACTTTGAAATAACGCTTTGAAATAACTCTTTGAAATAACGCTTTGAAATAACTCTTTGAAATAACACTTTGAAATTTATGCTAAACTATTCTCACATCAGAAACAAGATAATAATAATGACATTATTTATAACTACTGTATAAATAAGTACTGCTTTATCATATTTTTAAATGAATTTAATATTAGTTGTGAATATGTTCTGTTAATAAACTATAATTTAAAGAACAATCATAAACAGCAGTCATTGTTTTCATTAAAATATTGCCTTTTATTATAATTTAAGTTCAGTAGAAACTTGTTTTGCTTCTTAAGTAGTTTATGTACGCATTCCTTTGCACTTCTCGTTATATCAAATATTTTTGCACTACATTTAGATATTTTTTAAGGCATAAAATTCAGTTTTGTTGAGCAAACAAACTGCTGACGTATTGAATTAAGTTTGTGCCAAATACTTGTCAATAAATTTATGAAAATATTTTTCAAAAGTTTTTGAACTTCTCATTATTCTTGAATTATTTGAAATATTTGAAGTTTTTGACTTTTCATTTTCATATTATGTCAGAAAAAAAATATTCATTTTCTCCTTTTCATTGTAATTAATATTCTGTCACATTTTGACATTTTATTGAGAAAAGTTTTAATCATAACATTGTATATACAGTTTAGTAATTGTTTTTAGACATCTTTTTAAAATCTAGAATTCATTGAAATGAACAAATTTAATAATAAATGCTTAACGTAGAAAAGAGTGAAATGAAATGATTCAATTTGTAGCCATCATTACCTCTAACGTTATTTCTTACTTACTATTGGCTAACATTACCTAAAATCATCTCTTTATAAATAGTCATAAATCTTAACTAAAGTATAATGTTTTGAAACCATTCGGTTTCATTCAAACTAATGATCCGATAAACCACATCCTGTGCTTTTTCAATCCTTATGTTTTTCATATTCTGGCTCATCTTAAGATTTAAATCTCATAACATAAACTTTTTTTATCAACTCTGTAATAGAGTAAATAAACGTTTGTTTGTTTAAAAAAGTAAACACATGTTTGAAATACAATTATTTCTTAATGTATAGTAAATCTCTTGTGTAGTCTTCAATACTGAATAGATTGAAAGCAAACTTAAATTACATACTATTCGTTATTACATTTCGATTTAAGAGCTTTCAGTGAAGTTAAGCTTTAGTAATAGCAGTCCTTTTCCACTTGTGTCCCATAAAGAATGCATAAGATTTGCAAATTGCTTGCCTTCAAAAATTTTAATGCATTGAAAAGTTATTCTGCTTTTCTTTATAAGTAGAAAAGGAAACGTCTAATAGTATGTGCTGTTTGTCAACTGAAATAAATTTCATTCAATCTTATTTGACGCACAATTTTCATTGAAAAACTTTGAGCACAATTATTCTTCGAGTGCTTTTTTATCATTCTTTATCATTTAACTGTTATATTGAATATTCAATTTTTAAGTTCTATGTTTAGCAAAAAATAAATGTTAGAATTGTGAGAATACACTACGAACTGAATAAAAGTTGAGAATATACTACTGACTGAATAAATTTTGTGAATTGGAAACATGTGGAGAGTTTTGTATTTTGTATTGTATTCTCACAATACATGATTCAAGTAGTCTTTGTATCTTATTTTCAATTGTGATTCTTGGCTTTTGCTGTCCTGTTGTTGTCATACTTTGATGAAAAATGATGTAAAACGCAAACTCGTAGCGCATCACTTCTTTTTTTGTCTATTTTCTCCTTTACAGTAAAGAAATAGTATATGTTTTCATTTCTTTAGCGAAAGAAATAGTTGCATATAATATATGAGTTGTATTGGGAAGGCTTTGATCGTAAATGACCGTTACATTACTGGATCAGCTTATGTTTTGTCAATGCATGAAAGAGAGTTCAAACTGACTCAGTTTGAGAGACAATAGTTTTAGTCAGTTCTCGCTTTCTATTTTATTTCCTTTCCATTAAGCAGAAATAGTAAACGTTTTTGAGGTCGATTCTCTCAGCTTACTATATGATCACTTGACGATATACAGTCGTGAACGTTTATAGTGAACGAGTCGCTGCAGCAAAAAGTATTCACTAAAACCGGATATTCACTATCAACGTATTTAATTTCACTATAAATTAACGATCGGTGCGGAGAAACCCGTTCACTATAATCGGGTATTCAC